>JAKKIB010000154.1:0-68726 GCA_023089585.1 Melophagus ovinus
TTTTTTATACCAAGACAACTTTTAGACGCAATGATCGGGAAAATGGATCGATATAAATAAAACTTGAGTACCAAAAAGATTATAATTAACATATAAGTGATTTTTTATACCAAGACAACTTTTAAACGCAATGATCGGGAAAATGGATCGATATAAATAAAACTTGAGTACCAAAAGATTATAATTAACATATAAGTGATTTTTTATACCAAGACAACTTTTAGACGCAATGAATCGGGAAAAAATCGATATAAATAAAACTTGAGTACCAAAAAGATTATAATTAACATATAAGTGATTTTTTATACCAAGACAACTTTTAGACGCAATGATCGGGAAAATGGATCGATATAAATAAAACTTGAGTACCAAAAAGATTATAATTAACATATAAGTGATTTTTTATACCAAGACAACTTTAACACAATGATCGGGAAAATGGATCGATATAAATAAAACTTGAGTACCAAAAAGATTATAATTAACATATAAGTGATTTTTTATACCAAGACAACTTTTAGACGCAATGATCGGGAAAATGGATCGATATAAATAAAACTTGAGTACCAAAAAGATCATAATTAACATATAAGTGATTTTTTATACCAAGACAACTTTTAGACGCAATGATCGGGAAAATGGATCGATATAAATAAAACTTGAGTACCAAACAGATTATAATTAACATATAAGTCACCAAGACAACTTTTAGACGCAATGATCGGAAAATGGATCGATATAAATAAAACTTGAGTACCAAAAATTATAATTAACATATGAATGATTTTTTATACCAAGACACCTTTTAGACACAATGAGTCGGAAAATGGATCGATATAAATAAAACTTGTAGTGCCAAAAAGACTATAATTAACATATAAGAGACTTTTTACACCAAGACAACTTTTAGACGCAATGATCGGGAAAATGGATCGATATAAATAAAACTTGAGTACCAAACAGATTATAATTAACATATAAGTGTTTTTTATACCAAAGACAACTTTTAGACGCAATGATCGGAAAATGGATCGATATAAATAAAACTTAGTACCAAAAGATTATAATTAACATATAAGTGATTTTTTATACCAAGACAACTTTTAGACGCAATGATCGGAAAATGGATCGATATAAATAAAACTTGAGTACCAAAAAGATTATAATTAACATATAAGTGATTTTTTTACCAAGACAACTTAGACGCAATGATCGGGAAAATGAATCGATATAAATAAAACTTGAGTACCAAAAACACCATAATTAACATGTAAGTAATATTTTATACCAAACAACTTTTAGAAAATGGATCGATATAAATAAAACTTGAGTACAAACAAGATAATTAACATATAAGTGATTTTTTATACCAACTTTTAGACGCAATGATCGAAAATGGATCGATATAAATAAAACTTGAGTACCAAAAGATTATAATTAACATATAAGTGATTTTTTATACAAGACAACTTTAGACGCAATGATCGAAAATGGATCGATATAAATAAAACTTGAGTACCAAAAAGATTATAATTAACATATAAGTGATTTTTTATACCAAGACAACTTTTAGACGCAATGATCGGGAAATGGATCGATATAAATAAAACTTGAGTACCAAAAGATATAAATTAACATATAAGTGATTTTTTATACCAAGACAACTTTTAGACGCAATGATCGGGAAAATGGATCCATATAAATAAGACTTGAGTACCAAAAAATTATAATTAACATATAAGTGATTTTTTTTACCAAGACACCTTTTAGACACAATGATCGGGAAAATGGATCGATATAAATAAAACTTGAGTACCAAAAGGATTATAATTAACATATAAGTGATTTTTTATACCAAGACAACTTTTAGACGCAATGATCGGGAAAATGGATCGATATAAATAAAACTTGAGTACCAAAAAGATCATAATTAACATATAAGTGATTTTTTATACCAAGACAACTTTTAGACGCAATGATCGGGAAAATGGATCGATATAAATAAAACTTGAGTACCAAAAGATTATAATTAACATATAAGTGTTTTTTTATACCAAGACAACTTTTAGACGCAATGATCGGAAAATGGATCGATATAAATAAAACTTGAGTACCAAAAGATTATAATATAAAATATTTTTATACCAAGACAACTTTTAGACGCAAATATCGGGAAAATGGATCGATATAAATAAAACTTGAGTACCAAAAGATTATAATTAACATATAAGTGATTTTTTATACCAAGACAACTTTTAGACGCAATGATCGGAAAATGGATCGATATAAATAAAACTTGAGTACCAAAAAGATTATAATTAACATATAAGTGATTTTTTATACCAAGACAACTTTTAACGCAATGATCGGGAAAATGGATCGATATAAATAAAAACTTGAGTACCAAACAGATTATAATTATCATATAAGTGGTTTTTTATACCAAGACAACTTTTAGACGCAATGATCGGGAAAATGGATCGATATAAATAAAACTTGAGTACCAAAAAGATTATAATTAACATATAAGTGATTTTTTATACCAAGACAACTTTTAAACGCAATGATCGGGAAAATGGATCGATATAAATAAAACTTGAGTACCAAAAATTATAATTAACATTATAATGATTTTTATACCAAGACAACTTTTAGACGCAATGATCGGGAAAATGGATCGATATAAATAAAACTTGAGTACCAAAACAGATTATAATTAACATATAAGTGATTTTTTATACCAAGACAACTTTTAGACGCAATGATCGGGAAAATGGATCGATATAAATAAAACTTGAGTACCAAACAGATTATAATTAACATATAAGTGATTTTTTATACCAACTTTTAGACGCAATGATCGGAAAATGGATCGATATAAATAAAACTTGAGTACCAAAAAGATTATAATTAACATATAAGTGATTTTTTATACCAAGACAACTTTTAGACGCAATGATCGGGAAAATGGATCGATATAAAAAAAACTTGATACCAAACAGATATAATTAACATATAAGTGATTTTTTATACAAGACAACTTTTAGACGCAATGATCGAAAATGGATCGATATAAATAAAACTTGAGTACCAAACAGATTATAATTAACATATAAGTGATTTTTTATACCAAGACAACTTTTAGACGCAATGATCGAAAATGGATCGATATAAATAAAACTTGAGTACCAAAAGATTATAATTAACATATAAGTGATTTTTTTATACCAAGACAACTTTTAGACGCAATGATCGGGAAAATGGATCGATATAAATAAAACTTGAGTACCAAAAAATTATAATTAACATATAAGTGATTTTTTATACCAAGACAACTTTAGACGCAATGATCGGAAATGGATCGATATAAATAAAACTTGAGTACCAAAAAGATTATAATTAACATATAAGTGATTTTTATACCAAGACAACTTTTAGACGCAATGATCGGGAAAATGGATCGATATAAATAAAACTTGAGTACCAAAAAGATTTAATTAACATATAAGTGATTTTTTATACCAAGACAACTTTTAGACGCAATGATCGGGAAAATGGATCGATATAAATAAAACTTGAGTACCAAACAGATTATAATTAACATATAAGTGATTTTTTATACCAAGACAACTTTTAGACGCAATGATCGGGAAAATGGATTGATATAAATAAAACTTAAGTACCAAACAGATTATAATTAACATATAAGTGATTTTTTATACCAAGACAACTTTTAGACGCAATGATCGGGAAAATGGATCGATATAAATAAAACTTGAGTACCAAAAAGATTATAATTAACATATAAGTGATTTTTTATACCAAGACAACTTTTAGACGCAATGATCGGGAAAATGGATCGATATAAATAAAACTTGAGTACCAAAAAGATTATAATTAACATATAAGTGATTTTTATAATCAACTTTTAGACGCATGATCGGAAAATGGATCGATATAAATAAAACTTGAGTACCAAAAAGATTATAATTAACATATAAGTGATTTTTTATACCAAGACAACTTTTAGACGCAATGATCGAAAATGGATCGATATAAATAAAACTTGAGTACCAAACAGATTATAATTAACATATAAGTGATTTTTTATACCAAGACAACTTTTAGACGCAATGATCGGGAAAATGGATTGATATAAATAAAACTTAAGTACCAAACAGATTATAATTAACATATAAGTCATTTTTTATACCAAGACAACTTTTAGACGCAATGATCGGGAAAATGGATCGATATAAATAAAACTTGAGTACCAAAAGATTATAATTAACATATAAGTGATTTTTTTATACCAAGACAACTTTTGACGCAATGATCGGAAAATGGATCGATATAAATAAAACTTGAGTACCAAAAAGATTATAATTAACATATAAGATTTTTTATACCAAGACAACTTTTAGACGCAATGATCGGGAAAATGGATCGATATAAATAAAACTTGAGTACCAAACAGATTATAATTAACATATAAGTGATTTTTTATACCAAGACAACTTTTAGACGCAATGATCGGGAAAATGGATCGATATAAATAAAACTTGAGTACCAAAAGATTATAATTAACATATAAGTGATTTTTTTATACCAAGACAACTTTTAGACGCAATGATCGGGAAAATGGATCGATATAAATAAAACTTGAGTACCAAAAAGATTATAATTAACATATAAGTGATTTTTTATACCAAGACAACTTTTAGACGCAATGATCGGGAAAATGGATCGATATAAATAAAACTTGAGTACCAAACAGATTATAATTAACATATAAAATTTTTTATACCAACTTTTAGACGCAATGATCGGGAAAATGGATCGATATAAATAAAACTTGAGTACCAAAAAGATTATAATTAACATATAAGTGATTTTTTATACGCAGACAACTTTTAGACGCAATGATAGCGAAAATGGATCGATATAAATAAAACTTGAGTACCAAACAGATTATAATTAACATATAAGTGATTTTTATACCAAGACAACTTTTAGACGCAATGATCGGAAAATGGATCGATATAAATAAAACTTGAGTACCAAAAAGATTATAATTAACATATAAGTGATTTTTTATACCAAGACAACTTTTAGACGCAATGATCGGAAAATGGATCGATATAAATAAAACTTGAGTACCAAAAAGATTATAATTAACATATAATGATTTTTTATACCAAGACAACTTTTAGACGCAATGATCGGAAAATGGATCGATATAAATAAAACTTGAGTACCAAAAGATTATAATTAACATATAAGTGATTTTTATACAAGACAACTTTTAGACAATGATCGGAAAATGGATCGATATAAATAAAACTTGAGTACCAAAAAGATTATAATTAACATATAAGTGATTTTTTATACCAAGACAACTTTTAGACGCAATGATCAAATGGATCGATATAAATAAAACTTGAGTACCAAAAAGATTATAATTAACATATAAGTCATTTTTCTATACCAAGACAACTTTTAGACGCAATGATCGGGAAAATGGATCGATATAAAAAAAACTTGAGTACCTAAAAGATCATAATTAACATATAAGTGATTTTTTATACCAAGACAACTTTTAAACGCAATGATCAGGAAAATGGATCGATATAAGTAAAACTTGAGTACGAAAAAGATCATAATTAACATATAAGTACCAAGGCAACTTTTAGATACAATGATCGGGAAAATGGATCGATATAAATAAAACTTGAGTACCAAACAGATTATAATTAACATATAAGTGATTTTTTATACCAACAACTTTTAGACGCAATGATCGGGAAAATGGATCGATATAAATAAAACTTGAGTACCAAAAAGATTATAATTAACATATAAGTGATTTTTTATACCAAGACAACTTTTAGACGCAATGATCGGGAAAATGGATCGATATAAATAAAACTTGAGTACCAAACAGATTATAATTAACATATAAGTGATTTTTTATACCAAAACAACTTTTAGACGCAATGATCGGAAAATGGATCGATATAAATAAAACTTGAGTACCAAAAAGATTATAATTAACATATAAGTGTTTTTTATACCAAGACAACTTTTAGACGCAATGATCGGAAAATGGATCGATATAAATAAAACTTGAGTACCAAAAAGATTATAATAACATATAAGTGATTTTTTATACCAAGACAACTTTTAGACGCAATGATCGGAAAATGGATCGATAAAATAAAACTTGAGTACCAAAAAGATTATAATTAACATATAAGTGATTTTTTATACCAAGACAACTTTTAGACGCAATGATCGGGAAAATGGATCGATATAAATAAAACTTGAGTACCAAACAGATTATAATTAACATATAAGTGATTTTTATACCAAGACAACTTTTAGACGCAATGATCGGGAAAATGGATCGATATAAATAAAACTTGATTACAAAAGATTATAATTAACATATAAGTGATTTTTTTATACCAAGACAACTTTTAGACGCAATGATCGGGAAAATGGATCGATATAAATAAAACTTGAGTACCAAACAGATTATAATTAACATATAAGTGATTTTTATACCAAGACAACTTTTAGACGCAATGATCGGAAAATGGATCGATATAAATAAAACTTGAGTACCAAAAGATTATAATTAACATATAAGTGATTTTTTATACCAAGACAACTTTTAGACGCAATGATCGGGAAATGGATCGATATAAATAAAACTTAGTACCAAAAAGATTATAATTAACATATAAGTGATTTTTTATACCAAGACAACTTTTAGACGCAATGATCGGAAAATGGATCGATATAAATAAAACTTGAGTACCAAACAGATTATAAGTAACATATAAGTGATTTTTTTATACCAAGACAACTTTTAGACGCAATGATCGGGAAAATGGATCGATATAAATAAAACTTGAGTACCAAAAGATTATAATTAACATATAAGTGATTTTTTATACCAAGACAACTTTTAGACGCAATGATCAGGAAAATGGATCGATATAAAAAAAACTTGAGTACCTAAAAGATTATAATTAACATATAAGTGATTTTTTATACCAAGACAACTTTTAGACGCAATGATCGGAAAAATGGATCGATATAAATAAAACTTGAGTACCAAAAAGATTATAATTAACATATTATACCAAGACAACTTTTAGACGCAAATGATCGGAAAATGGATCGATATAAATAAAACTTGAGTACCAAAACATATAATTAACATATAAGTGATTTTTTATACCAAGACAACTTTAGACGCAATGATCGGGAAAATGGATCGATATAAATAAAACTTGAACCAAAAAGATTATAATTAACATATAAGTGATTTTTATACCAAGACAACTTTTAGACGCAATGATCGGGAAATGGATCGATATAAATAAAACTTGAGTACCAAACAGATTATAATTAACATATAAGTGATTTTTTATACCAAGACAACTTTTAGACGCAATGATCGGGAAAATGGATCGATATAAATAAAACTTGAGTACCAAAAAGATATAATTAATTAACATATAAGTTTTTTATACCAAACAACTTTTAGACGCAATGATCGGAAAATGATCGATATAAATAAAACTTGAGTACCAAAAGATTATAATTAACATATAAGTGATTTTTATACCAAGACAACTTTTAGACGCAATGATCGGGAAAATGGATCGATATAAATAAAACTTGAGTACCAAACAGATTATAATTAACATATAAGATTTTTTATACCAAGACAACTTTTAGACGCAATGATCGGGAAAATGGATCGATATAAATAAAACTTGAGTACCAAACAGATTATAATTAACATATAAGTGATTTTTTATACCAACTTTAGACGCAATGATCGGGAAAATGGATCGATATAAATAAAACTTGAGTACCAAAAAGATTATAATTAACATATAAGTGATTTTTTTACCAAGACAACTTTTAGACGCAATGATCGGAAAATGGATCGATATAAATAAAACTTGATACCAAAAAGATTATAATTAACATATAAGTGATTTTTTATACCAAGACAACTTTTAGACGCAATGATTGCGAAAATGGATCGATATAAATAAAACTTGAGTACCAAAAAGATTATAATTAACATATAAGTGATTTTTTTATACCAAGACAACTTTTAGACGCAATGATCGGGAAAATGGATCGATATAAATAAAACTTGAGTACCAAAAAGATTATAATTAACATATAAGTGATTTTTTATACCAAGACAACTTTTAGACGCAATGATCGGGAAAATGGATCGATATAAATAAAACTTGAGTACCAAAAAGATTATAATTAACATATAAGTGATTTTTTATACCAAGACAACTTTTAGACGCAATGATCGGGAAAATGGATCGATATAAATAAAACTTGAGTACCAAAAAGATTATAATTAACATATAAGTGATTTTTTATACCAAGACAACTTTTAGACGCAATGATCGGGAAAATGGATCGATATAAATAAAACTTGAGTACCAAACAGATTATAATTAACATATAAGTGATTTTTTATACCAAGACAACTTTTAGACGCAATGATCGGGAAAATGGATCGATTTAAATAAAACTTGAGTACCAAAAAGATTATAATTAACATATAAGTGATTTTTTATACCAAGACAACTTTTAACGCAATGATCGGGAAAATGGATCGATATAAATAAAACTTGAGTACCAAAAAGATTATAATTAACATATAAGTGATTTTTTATACCAAGACAACTTTTAGACGCAATGATCGGGAAAATGGATCGATATAAATAAAACTTGAGTACCAAACAGATTATAATTAACATATAAGTGACTTTTTATATCAACTTTTAGACGCAATGATCGGGAAAATGGATCGATATAAATAAAACTTGAGTACCAAAAAGATTATAATTAACATATAAGTGATTTTTTATACCAAGACAACTTTTAGACGCAATGATCGGGAAAATGGATCGATAAAATAAAACTTGAGTACCAAACAGATTATAATTAACATATAAGTGATTTTTTATACCAAGACAACTTTTAGACGCAATGATCGGGAAAATGGATCGATATAAATAAAACTTGAGTACCAAACAGATTATAATTAACATATAAGTGATTTTTTATACCAAGACAACTTTTAGACGCAATGATCGGAAAATGGATCGATATAAATAAAACTTGAGTACCAAAAAGATTATAATTAACATATAAGTGATTTTTTTATACCAAGACAACTTTTAGACGCAATGATCGGGAAAATGGATCGATATAAATAAAACTTGAGTACCAAAAAGATTATAATTAACATATAAGTGATTTTTTATACCAAGACAACTTTTAGACGCAATGATCGGAAAAATGGATCGATATAAATAAAACTTGAGTACCAAAAAGATTATAATTAACATATAAGTGATTTTTTATACCAAGAAACTTTTAGACGCAATGATCGGAAAATGGATCGATATAAATAAAACTTGAGTACCAAACAGATTATAATTAACATATAAGTGATTTTTTTATACCAAGACAACTTTTAGACGCAATGATCGGGAAAATGGATCGATATAAATAAAACTTGAGTACAAAAAGATTATAATTAACATATAAGTGATTTTTTACACCAAGACAACTTTTAGACGCAATGATCGGGAAATGGATCGATATAAATAAAACTTGAGTACCAAACAGATTATAATTAACATATAAGTGATTTTTTATACCAACTTTTAGACGCAATGATCGGGAAAATGGATCGATATAAATAAAACTTGAGTACCAAAAAGATTATAATTAACATATAAGTGATTTTTTATACCAAGACAACTTTTAGACGCAATGATCGGAAAATGGATCGATATAAATAAAACTTGAGTACCAAAAACAGATTATAATTAACATATAAGTGATTTTTTATACCACAACTTTTAGACGCAATGATCGGAAAATGGATCGATATAAATAAAACTTGAGTACCAAAAAGATTATAATAACATATAAGTGATTTTTTATACCAAGACAACTTTTAGACGCAATGATCGGAAAATGGATCGATATAAATAAAACTTGAGTACCAAAACAGATTATAATTAACATATAAGTGATTTTTTATACCAAGACAACTTTTAGACGCAATGATCGGGAAAATGGATCGATATAAATAAAACTTGAGTACCAAACAGATATAATTAACATATAAGTGATTTTTTATACCAAGACAACTTTTAGACGCAATGATCGGGAAAATGGATCGATATAAATAAAACTTGAGTACCAAAAGATTATAATTAACATATAAGTGATTTTTTATACCAAGACAACTTTTAGACGCAATGATCGGAAAATGGATCGATATAAATAAAACTTGAGTACCAAACAGATTATAATTAACATATAAGTGATTTTTTATACCAAGACAACTTTTAGACGCAATGATCGGGAAAATGGATCGATATAAATAAAACTTGAGTACCAAAAGATTATAATTAACATATAAGTGATTTTTTATACCAAGACAACTTTTAGACGCAATGATCGGGAAAATGGATCGATATAAATAAAACTTGAGTACCAAACAGATTATAATTAACATATAAGTGATTTTATACCACAACTTTTAGACGCAATGATCGGAAAATGGATCGATATAAATAAAACTTGAGTACCAAAAGATTATAATTAACATATAAGTGATTTTTTATACCAAGACAACTTTTAGACGCAATGATCGGAAAATGGATCGATATAAAAAAACTTGAGTACCAAAACAGATTATAATTAACATATAAGTGATTTTTTATACCAAGACAACTTTTAGACGCAATGATCGGGAAAATGGATCGATATAAATAAAACTTGAGTACCAAAAAGATTATAATTAACATATAAGTGATTTTTATACCAAGACAACTTTTAGACGCAATGATCGGGAAAATGGATCGATATAAATAAAACTTGAGTACCAAAAGATTATAATTAACATATAAGTGATTTTTTATACCAAGACAACTTTTAGACGCAATGATCGGAAAAATGGATCGATATAAATAAAACTTGAGTACCAAAAATTATAATTAACATATAAGTGATTTTTTATACCAAGACAACTTTTAGACGCAATGATCGGGAAAATGGATCGATAAAATAAAACTTGAGTACCAAAAGATTATAATTAACATATAAGTGATTTTTTATACCACAACTTTTAGACGCAATGATCGGGAAATGGATCGATATAAATAAAACTTGAGTACCAAAAAGATTATAATTAACATATAAGTGATTTTTTATACCAAGACAACTTTTAGACGCAATGATCGGGAAAATGGATCGATATAAATAAAACTTGAGTACCAAAAGATTATAATTAACATATAAGTGATTTTTATACCAAGACAACTTTTAGACGCAATGATCGGGAAAATGGATCGATATAAATAAAACTTGAGTACCAAAAAGATTATAATTAACATATAAGTGATTTTTTATACAAGACAACTTTTAGACGCAATGATCGGAAAATGGATCGATATAAATAAAACTTGAGTACCAAAAGATTATAATTAACATATAAGTGATTTTTTATACCAAGACAACTTTTAGACGCAATGATCGGGAAAATGGATCGATATAAATAAAACTTGAGTACCAAAAAGATTATAATTAACATATAAGTGATTTTTTATACCAAGACAACTTTTAGACGCAATGATCGGGAAAATGGATCGATATAAATAAAACTTGAGTACCAAACAGATTATAATTAACATATAAGTGATTTTTATACCAAGACAACTTTTAGACGCAATGATCGGGAAAATGGATCGATATAAATAAAACTTGAGTACCAAAAAGATTATAATTAACATATAAGTGTTTTATACCAAGACAACTTTTAGACGCAATGATCGGAAAATGGATCGATATAAATAAAACTTGAGTACCAAAAAGATTATAATTAACATATAAGTGATTTTTTATACCAAGACAACTTTTAGACGCAATGATCGGGAAAATGGATCGATATAAATAAAACTTGAGTACCAAAAAGATTATAATTAACATATAAGTGATTTTTTTATACCAAGACAACTTTTAGACGCAATGATCGGGAAAATGGATCGATATAAATAAAACTTGAGTACCAAACAGATTATAATTAACATATAAGTGATTTTTTATACCAAGACAACTTTTAGACGCAATGATCGGGAAAATGGATCGATATAAATAAAACTTGAGTACCAAAAAGATTATAATTAACATATAAGTGATTTTTTATACCAAGACAACTTTTAGACGCAATGATCGGAAAATGGATCGATATAAATAAAACTTGAGTACCAAAAGATTATAATTAACATATAAGTGATTTTTTATACCAAGACAACTTTTAGACGCAATGATCGGGAAAATGGATCGATATAAATAAAACTTGAGTACCAAAAAGATTATAATTAACATATAAGTGATTTTTTATACCAAGACAACTTTTAGACGCAATGATCGGGAAAATGGATCGATATAAATAAAACTTGAGTACCAAAAAGATTATAATTAACATATAAGTGATTTTTTATACCAAGACAACTTTTAGACGCAATGATCGGGAAAATGGATCGATATAAATAAAACTTGAGTACCAAAAAGACTATAATTAACATATAAGTGATTTTTTATACCAACTTTTAGACGCAATGATCGGGAAAATGGATCGATATAAATAAAACTTGAGTACCAAAAAGATTATAATTAACATATAAGTGATTTTTTATACCAACAACTTTTAGACGCAATGATCGGGAAAATGGATCGATATAAATAAAACTTGAGTACCAAACAGATTATAATTAACATATAAGTGATTTTTTATACCAAGACAACTTTTAGACGCAATGATCGGGAAAATGGATCGATATAAATAAAACTTGAGTACCAAACAGATTATAATTAACATATAAGTGATTTTTTATACCAAGACAACTTTTAGACGCAATGATCGGAAAATGGATCGATATAAATAAAACTTGAGTACCAAAAGATTATAATTAACATATAAGTGATTTTTTTATACCAAGACAACTTTTAGACGCAATGATCGGAAAATGGATCGATATAAATAAAACTTGAGTACCAAAAAGATTATAATTAACATATAAGTGATTTTTTATACCAAGACAACTTTTAGACGCAATGATCGGGAAAATGGATCGATATAAATAAAACTTGAGTACCAAACAGATTATAATTAACATATAAGTGATTTTTTTATACCAAGACAACTTTTAGACGCAATGATCGGGAAAATGGATCGATATAAATAAAACTTGAGTACCAAAAGATTATAATTAACATATAAGTGATTTTTTTATACCAAGACAACTTTTAGACGCAATGATCGGGAAAATGGATCGATATAAATAAAACTTGAGTACCAAAAAGATTATAATTAACATATAAGTGATTTTTTATACCAAGACAACTTTTAGACGCAATGATCGGGAAAATGGATCGATATAAAAAAACTTGAGTACCAAAAGATTATATTAACATATAAGTGATTTTTTATACCAAGACAACTTTTAGACGCAATGATCGGAAAATGGATCGATATAAATAAAACTTGAGTACCAAAAAGATTATAATTAACATATAAGTATACCAAGACAACTTTTAGACGCAATGATCGGAAAATGGATCGATATAAAAAAACTTGAGTACCAAAAGATTATAATTAACATATAAGTGATTTTTTTATACCAAGACAACTTTTAGACGCAATGATCGAAAATGGATCGATATAAATAAAACTTGAGTACCAAAAAGATTATAATTAACATATAAGTGATTTTTTATACCAAGACAACTTTTAGACGCAATGATCGGGAAAATGGATCGATATAAATAAAACTTGAGTACCAAACAGATTATAATTAACATATAAGTGATTTTTTATACCAAGACAACTTTTAGACGCAATGATCGGGAAAATGGATCGATATAAATAAAACTTGAGTACCAAAAAGATTATAATTAACATATAAGTGATTTTTTATACCAAGACAACTTTTAGACGCAATGATCGGAAAATGGATCGATATAAATAAAACTTGAGTACCAAAAGATTATAATAACATATAAGTGATTTTTTATACCAAGACAACTTTAGACGCAATGATCGGGAAAATGGATCGATATATAAAAAACTTGAGTACCAAACAGATTATAATTAACATATAAGTGATTTTTTATACCAAGACAACTTTTAGACGCAATGATCGGGAAAATGGATCGATATAAATAAAACTTGAGTACCAAACAGATTATAATTAACATATAAGTGACTTTTTATATCAACTTTTAGACGCAATGATCGGGAAAATGGATCGATATAAATAAAACTTGAGTACCAAAAAGATTATAATTAACATATAAGTGATTTTTTATACCAAGACAACTTTTAGACGCAATGATCGGGAAAATGGATCGATATAAATAAAACTTGAGTACCAAACAGATTATAATTAACATATAAGTGATTTTTTATACCAAGACAACTTTTAGACGCAATGATCGGGAAAATGGATCGATATAAATAAAACTTGAGTACCAAAAAGATTATAATTAACATATAAGTGATTTTTTTATACCAAGACAACTTTTAGACGCAATGATCGGGAAAATGGATCGATATAAATAAAACTTGAGTACCAAAAAGATTATAATTAACATATAAGTGATTTTTTATACCAAGACAACTTTTAGACGCAATGATCGGAAATGGATCGATATAAATAAAACTTGAGTACCAAAAGATTATAATTAACATATAAGTGATTTTTTATACCAAGACAACTTTTAGACGCAATGATCGGGAAAATGGATCGATATAAATAAAACTTGAGTACCAAAAAGATTATAATTAACATATAAGTATCAAGGCAACTTTTAGATAAAATGATCGGGAAAATTGATCGATATAAATAAAACTTGTACCAAAAAGATTATAATTAACATATAAGTGATTTTTTATACCAAGACAACTTTTAAACGCAATGATCGGGAAAATGGATCGATATAAATAAAACTTAGTACCAAACAGATTATAATTAACATATAAGTGATTTTTATACCAAGACAACTTTTAGACGCAATGATCGGAAAATGGATCGATATAAATAAAACTTGAGTACCAAAAAGATTATAATTAACATATAAGTGATTTTTTATACCAAGACAACTTTTAGACGCAATGATCGGGAAAATGGATCGATATAAATAAAACTTGAGTACCAAAAAGATTATAATATCATATAAGTGGTTTTTTATACCAAGACAACTTTTAGACGCAATGATCGGGAAAATGGATCGATATAAATAAAACTTGAGTACCAAAAAGATTATAATTAACATATAAGTGATTTTTTATACCAAGACAACTTTTAGACGCAATGATCGGAAAATGGATCGATATAAATAAAACTTGAGTACCAAACAGATTATAATTAACATATAAGTGATTTTTTATACCAAGACAACTTTTAGACGCAATGATCGGGAAAATGGATCGATATAAATAAAACTTGAGTACCAAAAATTATAATTAACATATAAGTGATTTTTTTATACCAAGACAACTTTTAGACGCAATGATCGGGAAAATGGATCGATATAAATAAAACTTGAGTACCAAACAGATTATAATTAACATATAAGTGATTTTTTATACCAAGACAACTTTTAGACGCAATGATCGGGAAAATGGATCGATATAAATAAAACTTGAGTACCAAAAAGATTATAATTAACATATAAGTGATTTTTTATACCAAGACAACTTTTAGACGCAATGATCGGGAAAATGGATCGATATAAATAAAACTTGAGTACCAAAAAGATTATAATTAACATATAAGTGATTTTTTATACCAAACAACTTTTAGACGCAATGATCGGGAAAATGGATCGATATAAATAAAACTTGAGTACCAAACAGATTATAATTAACATATAAGTGATTTTTTTATACCAAGACAACTTTTAGACGCAATGATCGGAAAATGGATCGATATAAATAAAACTTGAGTACCAAAAAGATTATAATTAACATATAAGTGATTTTTTATACCAAGACAACTTTTAGACGCAATGATCGGAAAATGGATCGATATAAATAAAACTTGAGTACCAAAAAGATTATAATTAACATATAAGTGATTTTTTATACCAAGACAACTTTTAGACGCAATGATCGGGAAAATGGATCGATATAAATAAAACTTGAGTACCAAAAAGATTATAATTAACATATAAGTATTTAAAAGCAACTTTTAGACAAATGATCGGAAAATGGATCGATATAAATAAAACTTGAGTACCAAAAAGATCATAATTAACATATAAGTGATTTTTTATACCAAGACAACTTTTAGACGCAATGATCGGGAAAATGGATCGATATAAATAAAACTTGAGTACCAAAAAGATCATAATTAACATATAAGTGATTTTTTATACCAAGACAACTTTTAGACGCAATGATCGGGAAAATGGATCGATATAAATAAAACTTGAGTACCAAACAGATTATAATTAACATATAAGTGATTTTTTATACCAAGACAACTTTTAGACGCAATGATCGGAAAATGGATCGATATAAATAAAACTTGAGTACCAAAAAGATTATAATTAACATATAAGTGATTTTTTATACCAAGACAACTTTTAGACGCAATGATCGGGAAAATGGATCGATATAAATAAAACTTGAGTACCAAACAGATTATAATTAACATATAAGTGATTTTTTATACCAAGACAACTTTTAGATGCAATGATCGGAAAAATGGATCGATATAAATAAAACTTGAGTACCAAAAAGATTATAATTAACATATAAGTGATTTTTTATACCAAGACAACTTTTAGACGCAATGATCGGGAAAATGGATCGATATAAATAAAACTTGAGTACCAAACAGATTATAATTAACATATAAGTGATTTTTTATACCAAAACAACTTTTAGACGCAATGATCGGGAAAATGGATCGATATAAATAAAACTTGAGTACCAAAAAGATTATAATTAACATATAAGTGATTTTTTATACCAAGACAACTTTTAGACGCAATGATCGGGAAAATGGATCGATATAAATAAAACTTGAGTACCAAACAGATTATAATTAACATATAAGTGATTTTTTATACCAAGACAACTTTTAGACGCAATGATCGGGAAAATGGATCGATATAAATAAAACTTGAGTACCAAACAGATTATAATTAACATATAAGTGATTTTTTATACCAAGACAACTTTTAGACGCAATGATCGGGAAAATGGATCGATATAAATAAAACTTGAGTACCAAAAAGATTATAATTAACATATAAGTGATTTTTTATACCAAGACAACTTTTAGACGCAATGATCGGGAAAATGGATCGATATAAATAAAACTTGAGTACCAAAAGATTATAATTAACATATAAGTGATTTTTTTATACCAAGACAACTTTTAGACGCAATGATCGGGAAAATGGATCGATATAAATAAAACTTGAGTACCAAAAAGATTATAATTAACATATAAGTGATTTTTTATACCAAGACAACTTTTAGACGCAATGATCGGGAAAATGGATCGATATAAATAAAACTTGAGTACCAAAAAGATTATAATTAACATATAAGTGATTTTTTATACCAAGACAACTTTTAGACGCAATGATCGGGAAAATGGATCGATATAAATAAAACTTGAGTACCAAAAGATTATAATTAACATATAAGTGATTTTTTATACCAAGACAACTTTTAGACGCAATGATCGGGAAAATGGATCGATATAAATAAAACTTGAGTACCAAAAAGATTATAATTAACATATAAGTGATTTTTTATACCAAGACAACTTTTAGACGCAATGATCGGGAAAATGGATCGATATAAATAAAACTTGAGTACCAAAAAGATTATAATTAACATATAAGTGATTTTTTATACCAAGACAACTTTTAGACGCAATGATCGGGAAAATGGATCGATATAAATAAAACTTGAGTACCAAACAGATTATAATTAACATATAAGTGATTTTTTATATCAACTTTTAGACGCAATGATCGGGAAAATGGATCGATATAAATAAAACTTGAGTACCAAAAGATTATAATTAACATATAAGTGATTTTTTATACCAAGACAACTTTTAGACGCAATGATCGGGAAAATGGATCGATATAAATAAAACTTGAGTACCAAAAAGATTATAATTAACATATAAGTGATTTTTTATACCAAGACAACTTTTAGACGCAATGATCGGGAAAATGGATCGATATAAATAAAACTTGAGTACCAAACAGATTATAATTAACATATAAGTGATTTTTTATACCAAGACAACTTTTAGACGCAATGATCGGAAAATGGATCGATATAAATAAAACTTGAGTACCAAAAAGATTATAATTAACATATAAGTGATTTTTTATACCAAGACAACTTTTAGACGCAATGATCGGGAAAATGGATCGATATAAATAAAACTTGAGTACCAAAAAGATTATAATTAACATATAAGTGATTTTTTATACCAAGACTTTTTTAGACGCAATGATCGGAAAATGGATCGATATAAATAAAACTTGAGTACCAAAAAGATTATAATTAACATATAAGTGATTTTTTATACCAAGACAACTTTTAGACGCAATGATCGGGAAAATGGATCGATATAAATAAAACTTGAGTACCAAAAGATTATAATTAACATATAAGTGATTTTTTATACCAAGACAACTTTTAGACGCAATGATCGGGAAAATGGATCGATATAAATAAAACTTGAGTACCAAAAAGATTATAATTAACATATAAGTGATTTTTTATACCAAGACAACTTTTAGACGCAATGATCGGGAAAATGGATCGATATAAATAAAACTTGAGTACCAAACAGATTATAATTAACATATAAGTGATTTTTTATACCAAGACAACTTTTAGACGCAATGATCGGGAAAATGGATCGATATAAATAAAACTTGAGTACCAAAAAGATTATAATTAACATATAAGTGATTTTTTATACCAAGACAACTTTTAGACGCAATGATCGGGAAAATGGATCGATATAAATAAAACTTGAGTACCAAACAGATTATAATTAACATATAAGTGATTTTTTATATCAAACTTTTAGACGCAATGATCGGGAAAATGGATCGATATAAATAAAACTTGAGTACCAAAAGATTATAATTAACATATAAGTGATTTTTTATACCAAGACAACTTTTAGACGCAATGATCGGGAAAATGGATCGATATAAATAAAACTTGAGTACCAAACAGATTATAATTAACATATAAGTGATTTTTTATACCAAGACAACTTTTAGACGCAATGATCGGGAAAATGGATCGATATAAATAAAACTTGAGTACCAAAAGATTATAATTAACATATAAGTGATTTTTTATACCAAGACAACTTTTAGACGCAATGATCGGGAAAATGGATCGATATAAATAAAACTTGAGTACCAAAAGATTATAATTAACATATAAGTGATTTTTTATACCAAGACAACTTTTAGACGCAATGATCGGGAAAATGGATCGATATAAATAAAACTTGAGTACCAAAAAGATTATAATTAACATATAAGTGATTTTTTATACCAAGACAACTTTTAGACGCAATGATCGGGAAAATGGATCGATATAAATAAAACTTGAGTACCAAAAGATTATAATTAACATATAAGTGATTTTTTATACCAAGACAACTTTTAGACGCAATGATCGGGAAAATGGATCGATATAAATAAAACTTGAGTACCAAAAGATTATAATTAACATATAAGTGATATACCAAGACAACTTTTAGACGCAATGATCGGGAAAATGGATCGATATAAATAAAACTTGAGTACCAAAAAGATTATAATTAACATATAAGTGATTTTTTTATACCAAGACAACTTTTAGACGCAATGATCGGGAAAATGGATCGATATAAATAAAACTTGAGTACCAAAAAGATTATAATTAACATATAAGTGATTTTTTATACCAAGACAACTTTTAGACGCAATGATCGGGAAAATGGATCGATATAAATAAAACTTGAGTACCAAACAGATTATAATTAACATATAAGTGATTTTTTATACCAAGACAACTTTTAGACGCAATGATCGGGAAAATGGATCGATATAAATAAAACTTGAGTACCAAAAAGATTATAATTAACATATAAGTGATTTTTTATACCAAGACAACTTTTAGACGCAATGATCGGGAAAATGGATCGATATAAATAAAACTTGAGTACCAAAAAGATTATAATTAACATATAAGTGATTTTTTATACCAAGACAACTTTTAGACGCAATGATCGGGAAAATGGATCGATATAAATAAAACTTGAGTACCAAAAAGATTATAATTAACATATAAGTGATTTTTTATACCAAGACAACTTTTAGACGCAATGATCGGGAAAATGGATCGATATAAATAAAACTTGAGTACCAAAAAGATTATAATTAACATATAAGTGATTTTTTTTACCAACTTTTAGACGCAATGATCGGGAAAATGGATCGATATAAATAAAACTTGAGTACCAAAAAGATTATAATTAACATATAAGTGATTTTTTATACCAAGACAACTTTTAGACGCAATGATCGGGAAAATGGATCGATATAAATAAAACTTGAGTACCAAAAGATTATAATTAACATATAAGTGATTTTTTATACCAAGACAACTTTTAGACGCAATGATCGGGAAAATGGATCGATATAAATAAAACTTGAGTACCAAAAAGATTATAATTAACATATAAGTGATTTTTTATACCAAGACAACTTTTAGACGCAATGATCGGGAAAATGGATCGATATAAATAAAACTTGAGTACCAAAAAGATTATAATTAACATATAAGTGATTTTTTATACCAAGACAACTTTTAGACGCAATGATCGGAAAATGGATCGATATAAATAAAACTTGAGTACCAAAAGATTATAATTAACATATAAGTGATTTTTTATACCAAGACAACTTTTAGACGCAATGATCGGGAAAATGGATCGATATAAATAAAACTTGAGTACCAAAAGATTATAATTAACATATAAGTGATTTTTTTATACCAAGACAACTTTTAGACGCAATGATCGGGAAAATGGATCGATATAAATAAAACTTGAGTACCAAAAAGATTATAATTAACATATAAGTGATTTTTTATACAAGACAACTTTTAGACGCAATGATCGGGAAAATGGATCGATATAAATAAAACTTGAGTACCAAAAAGATTATAATTAACATATAAGTGATTTTTTATACCAAGACAACTTTTAGACGCAATGATCGGGAAAATGGATCGATATAAATAAAACTTGAGTACCAAAAAGATTATAATTAACATATAAGTGATTTTTTATACCAAGACAACTTTTAGACGCAATGATCGGGAAAATGGATCGATATAAATAAAACTTGAGTACCAAACAGATTATAATTAACATATAAGTGATTTTTTATACCAAGACAACTTTTAGACGCAATGATCGGGAAAATGGATCGATATAAATAAAACTTGAGTACCAAAAAGATTATAATTAACATATAAGTGATTTTTTATACCAAGACAACTTTTAGACGCAATGATCGGGAAAATGGATCGATATAAATAAAACTTGAGTACCAAAAGATTATAATTAACATATAAGTGATTTTTTATACCAAGACAACTTTTAGACGCAATGATCGGGAAAATGGATCGATATAAATAAAACTTGAGTACCAAAAAGATTATAATTAACATATAAGTGATTTTTTATACCAAGACAACTTTTAGACGCAATGATCGGAAAATGGATCGATATAAATAAAACTTGAGTACCAAAAAGATTATAATTAACATATAAGTGATTTTTTATACCAAGACAACTTTTAGACGCAATGATCGGGAAAATGGATCGATATAAATAAAACTTGAGTACCAAAAGATTATAATTAACATATAAGTGATTTTTTATACCAAGACAACTTTTAGACGCAATGATCGGGAAAATGGATCGATATAAATAAAACTTGAGTACCAAACAGATTATAATTAACATATAAGTGATTTTTTATACCAAGACAACTTTTAGACGCAATGATCGGGAAAATGGATCGATATAAATAAAACTTGAGTACCAAAAGATTATAATTAACATATAAGTGATTTTTTATACCAAGACAACTTTTAGACGCAATGATCGGGAAAATGGATCGATATAAATAAAACTTGAGTACCAAAAAGATTATAATTAACATATAAGTGATTTTTTATACCAAGACAACTTTTAGACGCAATGATCGGGAAAATGGATCGATATAAATAAAACTTGAGTACCAAAAAGATTATAATTAACATATAAGTGATTTTTTATACCAAGACAACTTTTAGACGCAATGATCGGGAAAATGGATCGATATAAATAAAACTTGAGTACCAAAAAGATTATAATTAACATATAAGTGATTTTTTATACCAAGACAACTTTTAGACGCAATGATCGGGAAAATGGATCGATATAAATAAAACTTGAGTACCAAACAGATTATAATTAACATATAAGTGATTTTTTATACCAAGACAACTTTTAGACGCAATGATCGGGAAAATGGATCGATATAAATAAAACTTGAGTACCAAAAAGATTATAATTAACATATAAGTGATTTTTTATACCAAGACAACTTTTAGACGCAATGATCGGGAAAATGGATCGATATAAATAAAACTTGAGTACCAAAAAGATTATAATTAACATATAAGTGATTTTTTATACCAAGACAACTTTTAGACGCAATGATCGGGAAAATGGATCGATATAAATAAAACTTGAGTACCAAAAGATTATAATTAACATATAAGTGATTTTTTATACCAAGACAACTTTTAGACGCAATGATCGGGAAAATGGATCGATATAAATAAAACTTGAGTACCAAAAAGATTATAATTAACATATAAGTGATTTTTTATACCAAGACAACTTTTAGACGCAATGATCGGGAAAATGGATCGATATAAATAAAACTTGAGTACCAAAAGATTATAATTAACATATAAGTGATTTTTTATACCAAGACTTTTAGACGCAATGATCGGGAAAATGGATCGATATAAATAAAACTTGAGTACCAAAAAGATTATAATTAACATATAAGTGATTTTTTATACCAAGACAACTTTTAGACGCAATGATCGGGAAAATGGATCGATATAAATAAAACTTGAGTACCAAACAGATTATAATTAACATATAAGTGATTTTTTATACCAAGACAACTTTTAGACGCAATGATCGGGAAAATGGATCGATATAAATAAAACTTGAGTACCAAAAAGATTATAATTAACATATAAGTGATTTTTTATACCAAGACAACTTTTAGACGCAATGATCGGGAAAATGGATCGATATAAATAAAACTTGAGTACCAAAAAGATTATAATTAACATATAAGTGATTTTTTTATACCAAGACAACTTTTAGACGCAATGATCGGGAAAATGGATCGATATAAATAAAACTTGAGTACCAAACAGATTATAATTAACATATAAGTGATTTTTTATACCAAGACAACTTTTAGACGCAATGATCGGGAAAATGGATCGATATAAATAAAACTTGAGTACCAAAAAGATTATAATTAACATATAAGTGATTTTTTATACCAAGACAACTTTTAGACGCAATGATCGGGAAAATGGATCGATATAAATAAAACTTGAGTACCAAAAATTATAATTAACATATAAGTGATTTTTTATACCAAGACAACTTTTAGACGCAATGATCGGGAAAATGGATCGATATAAATAAAACTTGAGTACCAAAAGATTATAATTAACATATAAGTGATTTTTTATACCAAGACAACTTTTAGACGCAATGATCGGGAAAATGGATCGATATAAATAAAACTTGAGTACCAAAAAGATTATAATTAACATATAAGTGATTTTTTTACCAAGACAACTTTTAGACGCAATGATCGGGAAAATGGATCGATATAAATAAAACTTGAGTACCAAAAAGATTATAATTAACATATAAGTGATTTTTTATACCAAGACAACTTTTAGACGCAATGATCGGGAAAATGGATCGATATAAATAAAACTTGAGTACCAAAAAGATTATAATTAACATATAAGTGATTTTTTATACCAAGACAACTTTTAGACGCAATGATCGGGAAAATGGATCGATATAAATAAAACTTGAGTACCAAAAAGATTATAATTAACATATAAGTGATTTTTTATACCAAGACAACTTTTAGACGCAATGATCGGAAAATGGATCGATATAAATAAAACTTGAGTACCAAACAGATTATAATTAACATATAAGTGATTTTTTATACCAAGACAACTTTTAGACGCAATGATCGGGAAAATGGATCGATATAAATAAAACTTGAGTACCAAAAAGATTATAATTAACATATAAGTGATTTTTTATACCAAGACAACTTTTAGACGCAATGATCGGGAAAATGGATCGATATAAATAAAACTTGAGTACCAAAAAGATTATAATTAACATATAAGTGATTTTTTATACCAAGACAACTTTTAGACGCAATGATCGGGAAAATGGATCGATATAAATAAAACTTGAGTACCAAACAGATTATAATTAACATATAAGTGATTTTTTATACCAAGACAACTTTTAGACGCAATGATCGGGAAAATGGATCGATATAAATAAAACTTGAGTACCAAAAGATTATAATTAACATATAAGTGATTTTTTATACCAAGACAACTTTTAGACGCAATGATCGGGAAAATGGATCGATATAAATAAAACTTGAGTACCAAAAGATTATAATTAACATATAAGTGATTTTTTATACCAAGACAACTTTTAGACGCAATGATCGGGAAAATGGATCGATATAAATAAAACTTGAGTACCAAAAAGATTATAATTAACATATAAGTGATTTTTTATACCAAGACAACTTTTAGACGCAATGATCGGGAAAATGGATCGATATAAATAAAACTTGAGTACCAAAAAGATTATAATTAACATATAAGTGATTTTTTATACCAAGACAACTTTTAGACGCAATGATCGGGAAAATGGATCGATATAAATAAAACTTGAGTACCAAAAAGATTATAATTAACATATAAGTGATTTTTTATACCAAGACAACTTTTAGACGCAATGATCGGGAAAATGGATCGATATAAATAAAACTTGAGTACCAAAAGATTATAATTAACATATAAGTGATTTTTTATACCAAGACAACTTTTAGACGCAATGATCGGGAAAATGGATCGATATAAATAAAACTTGAGTACCAAACAGATTATAATTAACATATAAGTGATTTTTTATACCAAGACAACTTTTAGACGCAATGATCGGGAAAATGGATCGATATAAATAAAACTTGAGTACCAAAAAGATTATAATTAACATATAAGTGATTTTTTATACCAAGACAACTTTTAGACGCAATGATCGGGAAAATGGATCGATATAAATAAAACTTGAGTACCAAACAGATTATAATTAACATATAAGTGATTTTTTATACCAAGACAACTTTTAGACGCAATGATCGGAAAATGGATCGATATAAATAAAACTTGAGTACCAAAGATTATAATTAACATATAAGTGATTTTTTATACCAAGACAACTTTTAGACGCAATGATCGGGAAAATGGATCGATATAAATAAAACTTGAGTACCAAAAAGATTATAATTAACATATAAGTGATTTTTTATACCAAGACAACTTTTAGACGCAATGATCGGGAAAATGGATCGATATAAATAAAACTTGAGTACCAAAAAGATTATAATTAACATATAAGTGATTTTTTATACCAAGACAACTTTTAGACGCAATGATCGGGAAAATGGATCGATATAAATAAAACTTGAGTACCAAAAAGATTATAATTAACATATAAGTGATTTTTTATACCAAGACAACTTTTAGACGCAATGATCGGGAAAATGGATCGATATAAATAAAACTTGAGTACCAAACAGATTATAATTAACATATAAGTGATTTTTTATACCAAGACAACTTTTAGACGCAATGATCGGGAAAATGGATCGATATAAATAAAACTTGAGTACCAAAAAGATTATAATTAACATATAAGTGATTTTTTATACCAAGACAACTTTTAGACGCAATGATCGGGAAAATGGATCGATATAAATAAAACTTAAGTACCAAACAGATTATAATTAACATATAAGTGATTTTTTATACCAAGACAACTTTTAGACGCAATGATCGGGAAAATGGATCGATATAAATAAAACTTGAGTACCAAAAAGATTATAATTAACATATAAGTGATTTTTTATACCAAGACAACTTTTAGACGCAATGATCGGGAAAATGGATCGATATAAATAAAACTTGAGTACCAAAAGATTATAATTAACATATAAGTGATTTTTTATACCAAGACAACTTTTAGACGCAATGATCGGGAAAATGGATCGATATAAATAAAACTTGAGTACCAAAAAGATTATAATTAACATATAAGTGATTTTTTATACCAAGACAACTTTTAGACGCAATGATCGGGAAAATGGATCGATATAAATAAAACTTGAGTACCAAAGATTATAATTAACATATAAGTGATTTTTTATACCAAGACAACTTTTAGACGCAATGATCGGAAAATGGATCGATATAAATAAAACTTGAGTACCAAACAGATTATAATTAACATATAAGTGATTTTTTATACCAAGACAACTTTTAGACGCAATGATCGGGAAAATGGATCGATATAAATAAAACTTGAGTACCAAACAGATTATAATTAACATATAAGTGATTTTTTATACCAAGACAACTTTTAGACGCAATGATCGGGAAAATGGATCGATATAAATAAAACTTGAGTACCAAACAGATTATAATTAACATATAAGTGATTTTTTATACCAAGACAACTTTTAGACGCAATGATCGGGAAAATGGATCGATATAAATAAAACTTGAGTACCAAAAAGATTATAATTAACATATAAGTGATTTTTTATACCAAGACAACTTTTAGACGCAATGATCGGGAAAATGGATCGATATAAATAAAACTTGAGTACCAAACAGATTATAATTAACATATAAGTGATTTTTTTATACCAAGACAACTTTTAGACGCAATGATCGGGAAAATGGATCGATATAAATAAAACTTGAGTACCAAACAGATTATAATTAACATATAAGTGATTTTTTATACCAAGACAACTTTTAGACGCAATGATCGGGAAAATGGATCGATATAAATAAAACTTGAGTACCAAAAAGATTATAATTAACATATAAGTGATTTTTTATACCAAGACAACTTTTAGACGCAATGATCGGGAAAATGGATCGATATAAATAAAACTTGAGTACCAAAAAGATTATAATTAACATATAAGTGATTTTTTATACCAAGACAACTTTTAGACGCAATGATCGGGAAAATGGATCGATATAAATAAAACTTGAGTACCAAAAAGATTATAATTAACATATAAGTGATTTTTTATACCAAGACAACTTTTAGACGCAATGATCGGGAAAATGGATCGATATAAATAAAACTTGAGTACCAAACAGATTATAATTAACATATAAGTGATTTTTTTATACCAAGACAACTTTTAGACGCAATGATCGGGAAAATGGATCGATATAAATAAAACTTGAGTACCAAACAGATTATAATTAACATATAAGTGATTTTTTATACCAAGACAACTTTTAGACGCAATGATCGGGAAAATGGATCGATATAAATAAAACTTGAGTACCAAACAGATTATAATTAACATATAAGTGATTTTTTATACCAAGACAACTTTTAGACGCAATGATCGGGAAAATGGATCGATATAAATAAAACTTGAGTACCAAACAGATTATAATTAACATATAAGTGATTTTTTATACCAAGACAACTTTTAGACGCAATGATCGGGAAAATGGATCGATATAAATAAAACTTGAGTACCAAACAGATTATAATTAACATATAAGTGATTTTTTATACCAAGACAACTTTTAGACGCAATGATCGGGAAAATGGATCGATATAAATAAAACTTAAGTACCAAACAGATTATAATTAACATATAAGTGATTTTTTATACCAAGACAACTTTTAGACGCAATGATCGGGAAAATGGATCGATATAAATAAAACTTGAGTACCAAAAAGATTATAATTAACATATAAGTGATTTTTTATACCAAGACAACTTTTAGACGCAATGATCGGGAAAATGGATCGATATAAATAAAACTTGAGTACCAAACAGATTATAATTAACATATAAGTGATTTTTTATACCAAGACAACTTTTAGACGCAATGATCGGGAAAATGGATCGATATAAATAAAACTTGAGTACCAAACAGATTATAATTAACATATAAGTGATTTTTTATACCAAGACAACTTTTAGACGCAATGATCGGGAAAATGGATCGATATAAATAAAACTTGAGTACCAAAAGATTATAATTAACATATAAGTGATTTTTTATACCAAGACAACTTTTAGACGCAATGATCGGGAAAATGGATCGATATAAATAAAACTTGAGTACCAAACAGATTATAATTAACATATAAGTGATTTTTTATACCAAGACAACTTTTAGACGCAATGATCGGGAAAATGGATCGATATAAATAAAACTTGAGTACCAAACAGATTATAATTAACATATAAGTGATTTTTTATACCAAGACAACTTTTAGACGCAATGATCGGGAAAATGGATCGATATAAATAAAACTTGAGTACCAAAAAGATTATAATTAACATATAAGTGATTTTTTATACCAAGACAACTTTTAGACGCAATGATCGGGAAAATGGATCGATATAAATAAAACTTGAGTACCAAAAGATTATAATTAACATATAAGTGATTTTTTATACCAAGACAACTTTTAGACGCAATGATCGGGAAAATGGATCGATATAAATAAAACTTGAGTACCAAACAGATTATAATTAACATATAAGTGATTTTTTATACCAAGACAACTTTTAGACGCAATGATCGGGAAAATGGATCGATATAAATAAAACTTGAGTACCAAAAAGATTATAATTAACATATAAGTGATTTTTTATACCAAGACAACTTTTAGACGCAATGATCGGGAAAATGGATCGATATAAATAAAACTTGAGTACCAAACAGATTATAATTAACATATAAGTGATTTTTTATACCAAGACAACTTTTAGACGCAATGATCGGGAAAATGGATCGATATAAATAAAACTTGAGTACCAAAAAGATTATAATTAACATATAAGTGATTTTTTATACCAAGACAACTTTTAGACGCAATGATCGGGAAAATGGATCGATATAAATAAAACTTGAGTACCAAAAGATTATAATTAACATATAAGTGATTTTTTATACCAAGACAACTTTTAGACGCAATGATCGGGAAAATGGATCGATATAAATAAAACTTGAGTACCAAAAGATTATAATTAACATATAAGTGATTTTTTATACCAAGACAACTTTTAGACGCAATGATCGGGAAAATGGATCGATATAAATAAAACTTGAGTACCAAACAGATTATAATTAACATATAAGTGATTTTTTATACCAAGACAACTTTTAGACGCAATGATCGGGAAAATGGATCGATATAAATAAAACTTGAGTACCAAACAGATTATAATTAACATATAAGTGATTTTTTATACCAAGACAACTTTTAGACGCAATGATCGGGAAAATGGATCGATATAAATAAAACTTGAGTACCAAAAAGATTATAATTAACATATAAGTGATTTTTTATACCAAGACAACTTTTAGACGCAATGATCGGGAAAATGGATCGATATAAATAAAACTTGAGTACCAAAAAGATTATAATTAACATATAAGTGATTTTTTATACCAAGACAACTTTTAGACGCAATGATCGGGAAAATGGATCGATATAAATAAAACTTGAGTACCAAAAGATTATAATTAACATATAAGTGATTTTTTATACCAAGACAACTTTTAGACGCAATGATCGGGAAAATGGATCGATATAAATAAAACTTGAGTACCAAAAGATTATAATTAACATATAAGTGATTTTTTATACCAAGACAACTTTTAGACGCAATGATCGGGAAAATGGATCGATATAAATAAAACTTGAGTACCAAAAAGATTATAATTAACATATAAGTGATTTTTTATACCAAGACAACTTTTAGACGCAATGATCGGGAAAATGGATCGATATAAATAAAACTTGAGTACCAAAAGATTATAATTAACATATAAGTGATTTTTTATACCAAGACAACTTTTAGACGCAATGATCGGGAAAATGGATCGATATAAATAAAACTTGAGTACCAAACAGATTATAATTAACATATAAGTGATTTTTTATACCAAGACAACTTTTAGACGCAATGATCGGGAAAATGGATCGATATAAATAAAACTTGAGTACCAAAAAGATTATAATTAACATATAAGTGACCAAGACAACTTTTAGACGCAATGATCGGGAAAATGGATCGATATAAATAAAACTTGAGTACCAAAAAGATTATAATTAACATATAAGTGATTTTTTATACCAAGACAACTTTTAGACGCAATGATCGGGAAAATGGATCGATATAAATAAAACTTGAGTACCAAACAGATTATAATTAACATATAAGTGATTTTTTATACCAAGACAACTTTTAGACGCAATGATCGGGAAAATGGATCGATATAAATAAAACTTGAGTACCAAAAGATTATAATTAACATATAAGTGATTTTTTATACCAAGACAACTTTTAGACGCAATGATCGGGAAAATGGATCGATATAAATAAAACTTGAGTACCAAACAGATTATAATTAACATATAAGTGATTTTTTATACCAAGACAACTTTTAGACGCAATGATCGGGAAAATGGATCGATATAAATAAAACTTGAGTACCAAAAGATTATAATTAACATATAAGTGATTTTTTATACCAAGACAACTTTTAGACGCAATGATCGGGAAAATGGATCGATATAAATAAAACTTGAGTACCAAACAGATTATAATTAACATATAAGTGATTTTTTATACCAAGACAACTTTTAGACGCAATGATCGGGAAAATGGATCGATATAAATAAAACTTGAGTACCAAAAAGATTATAATTAACATATAAGTGATTTTTTATACCAAGACAACTTTTAGACGCAATGATCGGGAAAATGGATCGATATAAATAAAACTTGAGTACCAAAAAGATTATAATTAACATATAAGTGATTTTTTATACCAAGACAACTTTTAGACGCAATGATCGGGAAAATGGATCGATATAAATAAAACTTGAGTACCAAAAAGATTATAATTAACATATAAGTGATTTTTTATACCAAGACAACTTTTAGACGCAATGATCGGGAAAATGGATCGATATAAATAAAACTTGAGTACCAAACAGATTATAATTAACATATAAGTGATTTTTTATACCAAGACAACTTTTAGACGCAATGATCGGGAAAATGGATCGATATAAATAAAACTTGAGTACCAAAAAGATAATAATTAAATATTTTTTATACCAAGACAACTTTTAGACGCAATGATCGGGAAAATGGATCGATATAAATAAAACTTGAGTACCAAACAGATTATAATTAATATATAAACAACTTTTAGACGCAATGATCGGGAAAATGGATCGATATAAATAAAACTTGAGTACCAAAAAGATTATAATTAACATATAAGTGATTTTTTATACCAAGACAACTTTTAGACGCAATGATCGGGAAAATGGATCGATATAAATAAAACTTGAGTACCAAAAATATATTATATAAAGTGATTTTTTTATACCAAGACAACTTTTAGACGCAATGATCGGGAAAATGGATCGATATAAATAAAACTTGAGTACCAAAAAGATTATAATTAACATATAAGTGATTTTTTATACCAAGACAACTTTTAGACGCAATGATCGGGAAAATGGATCGATATAAATAAAACTTGAGTACCAAACAGATTATAATTAACATATAAGTGATTTTTTATACCAAGACAACTTTTAGACGCAATGATCGGGAAAATGGATCGATATAAATAAAACTTGAGTACCAAACAGATTATAATTAACATATAAGTGATTTTTTATAGACAACTTTTAGACGCAATGATCGGGAAAATGGATCGATATAAATAAAACTTGAGTACCAAAAGATTATAATTAACATATAAGTGATTTTTTATACCAAGACAACTTTTAGACGCAATGATCGGAAAATGGATCGATATAAATAAAACTTGAGTACCAAACAGATTATAATTAACATATAAGTGATTTTTTATACCAAGACAACTTTTAGACGCAATGATCGGGAAAATGGATCGATATAAATAAAACTTGAGTACCAAACAGATTATAATTAACATATAAGTGATTTTTTATACCAAGACAACTTTTAGACGCAATGATCGGGAAAATGGATCGATATAAATAAAACTTGAGTACCAAAAAGATTATAATTAACATATAAGTGATTTTTTATACCAAGACAACTTTTAGACGCAATGATCGGGAAAATGGATCGATATAAATAAAACTTGAGTACCAAACAGATTATAATTAACATATAAGTGATTTTTTATACCAAGACAACTTTTAGACGCAATGATCGGGAAAATGGATCGATATAAATAAAACTTGAGTACCAAACAGATTATAATTAACATATAAGTGATTTTTTATACCAAGACAACTTTTAGACGCAATGATCGGGAAAATGGATCGATATAAATAAAACTTGAGTACCAAAAGATTATAATTAACATATAAGTGATTTTTTATACCAAGACAACTTTTAGACGCAATGATCGGGAAAATGGATCGATATAAATAAAACTTGAGTACCAAAAGATTATAATTAACATATAAGTGATTTTTTATACCAAGACAACTTTTAGACGCAATGATCGGAAAATGGATCGATATAAATAAAACTTGTACCAAAAGATTATAATTAACATATAAGTGATTTTTTATACCAAGACAACTTTTAGACGCAATGATCGGGAAAATGGATCGATATAAATAAAACTTGAGTACCAAAGATTATAATTAACATATAAGTGATTTTTTATACCAAGACAACTTTTAGACGCAATGATCGGGAAATGGATCGATATAAATAAAACTTGAGTACCAAAAAGATTATAATTAACATATAAGTGATTTTTTATACCAAGACAACTTTTAGACGCAATGATCGGGAAAATGGATCGATATAAATAAAACTTGAGTACCAAAAAGATTATAATTAACATATAAGTGATTTTTTATACCAAGACAACTTTTAGACGCAATGATCGGGAAAATGGATCGATATAAATAAAACTTGAGTACCAAACAGATTATAATTAACATATAAGTGATTTTTTATACCAAGACAACTTTTAGACGCAATGATCGGGAAAATGGATCGATATAAATAAAACTTGAGTACCAAAAGATTTATAATTAATTATATAAGAACAACTTTTAGACGCAATGATCGGGAAAATGGATCGATATAAATAAAACTTGAGTACCAAAAGATTATAATTAACATATAAGTGATTTTTTATACCAAGACAACTTTTAGACGCAATGATCGGGAAAATGGATCGATATAAATAAAACTTGAGTACCAAAAAGATTATAATTAACATATAAGTGATTTTTTTATACCAAGACAACTTTTAGACGCAATGATCGGGAAAATGGATCGATATAAATAAAACTTGAGTACCAAACAGATTATAATTAACATATAAGTGATTTTTTATACCAAGACAACTTTTAGACGCAATGATCGGGAAAATGGATCGATATAAATAAAACTTGAGTACCAAAACAGATTATAATTAACATATAAGTGATTTTTTATACCAAGACAACTTTTAGACGCAATGATCGGGAAAATGGATCGATATAAATAAAACTTGAGTACCAAAAAGATTATAATTAACATATAAGTGATTTTTTATACCAAGACAACTTTTAGACGCAATGATCGGAAAATGGATCGATATAAATAAAACTTGAGTACCAAAAGAGATTATAATTAACATATAAGTGATTTTTATACCAAGACAACTTTTAGACGCAATGATCGGGAAAATGGATCGATATAAATAAAACTTGAGTACCAAACAGATTATAATTAACATATAAGTGATTTTTTATACCAAGACAACTTTTAGACGCAATGATCGGAAAATGGATCGATATAAATAAAACTTGAGTACCAAAAAGATTATAATTAACATATAAGTGATTTTTTATACCAAGACAACTTTTAGACGCAATGATCGGAAAATGGATCGATATAAATAAAACTTGAGTACCAAAAAGATTATAATTAACATATAAGTGATTTTTATACCAAGACAACTTTTAGACGCAATGATCGGGAAAATGGATCGATATAAATAAAACTTGAGTACCAAACAGATTATAATTAACATATAAGTGATTTTTTATACCAAGACAACTTTTAGACGCAATGATCGGAAAAATGGATCGATATAAATAAAACTTGAGTACCAAAAAGATTATAATTAACATATAAGTGATTTTTTATACCAAGACAACTTTTAGACGCAATGATCGGGAAAATGGATCGATATAAATAAAACTTGAGTACCAAAAGATTATAATTAACATATAAGTGATTTTTATACCAAGACAACTTTTAGACGCAATGATCGGGAAAATGGATCGATATAAATAAAACTTGAGTACCAAACAGATTATAATTAACATATAAGTGATTTTTTATATCAAGCCAACTTTTAGACGCAATGATCGGGAAAATGGATCGATATAAATAAAACTTGAGTACCAAACAGATTATAATTAACATATAAGTGATTTTTTATACCAAGACAACTTTTAGACGCAATGATCGGGAAAATGGATCGATATAAATAAAACTTGAGTACCAAACAGATTATAATTAATATATAAGTGACTTTTTATAACAACTTTTAGACGCAATGATCGGGAAAATGGATCGATATAAATAAAACTTGAGTACCAAAAAGATTATAATTAACATATAAGTGATTTTTTATACCAAGACAACTTTTAGACGCAATGATCGGGAAAATGGATCGATATAAATAAAACTTGAGTACCAAAAAGATTATAATTAACATATAAGTGATTTTTTATACCAAGACAACTTTTAGACGCAATGATCGGGAAAATGGATCGATATAAATAAAACTTGAGTACCAAAAAGATTATAATTAACATATAAGTGATTTTTTTATACCAAGACAACTTTTAGACGCAATGATCGGAAAATGGATCGATATAAATAAAACTTGAGTACCAAACAGATTATAATAAGTGATTTTTTATACCAAGACAACTTTTAGACGCAATGATCGGGAAAATGGATCGATATAAATAAAACTTGAGTACCAAAAAGATTATAATTAACATATAAGTGATTTTTTATACCAAGACAACTTTTAGACGCAATGATCGGGAAAATGGATCGATATAAATAAAACTTGAGTACCAAAAAGATTATAATTAACATATAAGTGATTTTTTATACCAAGACAACTTTTAGACGCAATGATCGGAAAAATGGATCGATATAAATAAAACTTGAGTACCAAACAGATTATAATTAACATATAAGTGATTTTTTATAATCAACTTTTAGACGCAATGATCGGAAAAATGGATCGATATAAATAAAACTTGAGTACCAAAAAGATTATAATTAACATATAAGTGATTTTTTATACCAAGACAACTTTTAGACGCAATGATCGGGAAAATGGATCGATATAAATAAAACTTGAGTACCAAAAAGATTATAATTAACATATAAGTGATTTTTTATACCAAGACAACTTTTAGACGCAATGATCGGGAAAATGGATCGATATAAATAAAACTTGAGTACCAAAAAGATTATAATTAACATATAAGTGATTTTTTTTTACCAAGACAACTTTTAGACGCAATGATCGGAAAATGGATCGATATAAATAAAACTTGAGTACCAAACAGATTATAATTAACATATAAGTGATTTTTTATACCAACTTTTAGACGCAATGATCGGGAAAATGGATCGATATAAATAAAACTTGAGTACCAAAAAGATTATAATTAACATATAAGTGATTTTTATACCAAGACAACTTTTAGACGCAATGATCGGGAAAATGGATCGATATAAATAAAACTTGAGTACCAAAAGATTATAATTAACATATAAGTGATTTTTTATACCAAGACAACTTTTAGACGCAATGATTGCGAAAATGGATCGATATAAATAAAACTTGAGTACCAAAAAGATTATAATTAACATATAAGTGATTTTTTATACCAAGACAACTTTTAGACGCAATGATCGGGAAAATGGATCGATATAAATAAAACTTGAGTACCAAAAAGATTATAATTAACATATAAGTGATTTTTTATACCAAGACAACTTTTAGACGCAATGATCGGGAAAATGGATCGATATAAATAAAACTTGAGTACCAAACAGATTATAATTAACATATAAGTGATTTTTTTATACCAAGACAACTTTTAGACGCAATGATCGGGAAAATGGATCGATATAAATAAAACTTGAGTACCAAACAGATTATATAAGTGATTTTTTATACCAAGACAACTTTTAGACGCAATGATCGAGAAAATGGGTCTATATAAATAAAACTTGAGTACCAAAAAGATTATAATTAACATATAAGTGATTTTTTGTACCAAGACAACTTTAGACGCAATGATCGGAAAATGGATCGATATAAATAAAACTTGAGTACCAAACAGATTATAATTAACATATAAGTGATTTTTTATACCAAGACAACTTTTAGACGCAATGATCGGGAAAATGGATCGATTTAAATAAAACTTGAGTACCAAAAGATTATAATTAACATATAAGTGATTTTTATATCAACTTTTAGACGCAATGATCGGAAAATGGATCGATATAAATAAAACTTGAGTACCAAAAGATTATAATTAACATATAAGTGATTTTTTATACCAAGACAACTTTTAGACGCAATGATCGGAAAATGGATCGATATAAATAAAACTTGAGTACCAAACAGATTATAATTAACATATAAGTGATTTTTTATACCAAGACAACTTTTAGACGCAATGATCGGAAAATGGATCGATATAAATAAAACTTGAGTACCAAAAAGATTATAATTAACATATAAGTGATTTTTTATACCAAGACAACTTTTAGACGCAATGATCGGGAAAATGGATCGATATAAATAAAACTTGAGTACCAAAAAGATTATAATTAACATATAAGTGATTTTTTATACCAAGACAACTTTTAGACGCAATGATCGGAAAATGGATCGATATAAATAAAACTTGAGTACCAAAACAGATTATAATTAACATATAAGTGATTTTTTATACCAAGACAACTTTTAGACGCAATGATCGGGAAAATGGATCGATATAAATAAAACTTGAGTACCAAAAAGATTATAATTAACATATAAGTGATTTTTTATACCAAGACAACTTTTAGACGCAATGATCGGGAAAATGGATCGATATAAATAAAACTTGAGTACCAAACAGATTATAATTAACATATAAGTGATTTTTTATACCAAGACAACTTTTAGACGCAATGATCGGGAAAATGGATCGATATAAATAAAACTTGAGTACCAAACAGATTATAATTAACATATAAGTGATTTTTTATACCAAGACAACTTTTAGACGCAATGATCGGAAAATGGATCGATATAAATAAAACTTGAGTACCAAAAGATATATAATTAACATATAAGTGATTTTTTATACCAAGACAACTTTTAGACGCAATGATCGGGAAAATGGATCGATATAAATAAAACTTGAGTACCAAAAGATTATAATTAACATATAAGTGATTTTTTATACCAAGACAACTTTTAGACGCAATGATCGGGAAAATGGATCGATATAAATAAAACTTGAGTACCAAACAGATTATAATTAACATATAAGTGATTTTTTTATACCAAGACAACTTTTAGACGCAATGATCGGGAAAATGGATCGATATAAATAAAACTTGAGTACCAAACAGATTATAATTAACATATAAGTGATTTTTTATACCAAGACAACTTTTAGACGCAATGATCGGAAAATGGATCGATACGATAAAATAAAACTTGAGTACCAAAAAGATTATAATTAACATATAAGTGATTTTTTATACCAAGACAACTTTTAGACGCAATGATCGGGAAAATGGATCGATATAAATAAAACTTGAGTACCAAACAGATTATAATTAACATATAAGTGATTTTTATATAACAACTTTTAGACGCAATGATCGGGAAAATGGATCGATATAAATAAAACTTGAGTACCAAAAAGATTATAATTAACATATAAGTGATTTTTTATATACCAAGACAACTTTTAGACGCAATGATCGGGAAAATGGATCGATATAAATAAAACTTGAGTACCAAAAAGATTATAATTAACATATAAGTGATTTTTTATACCAAGACAACTTTTAGACGCAATGATCAGGAAAATGGATCGATATAAATAAAACTTGAGTACCAAAAAGATTATAATTAACATATAAGTGATTTTTTATACCAAGACAACTTTTAGACGCAATGATCGGGAAAATGGATCGATATAAATAAAACTTGAGTACCAAAAAGATTATAATTAACATATAAGTGATTTTTTATACCAAGACAACTTTTAGACGCAATGATCGGGAAAATGGATCGATATAAATAAAACTTGAGTACCAAAAAGATTATAATTAACATATAAGTGATTTTTTATACCAAGAAAACTTTTATACGCAATGATCGGGAAAATGGATCGATATAAATAAAACTTGAGTACCAAACAGATTATATAAGTGATTTTTTATACCAAGACAACTTTTAGACGCAATGATCGAGAAAATGGGTCTATATAAATAAAACTTGAGTACCAAAAAGATTATAATTAACATATAAGTGATTTTTTTATACCAAGACAACTTTTAGACGCAATGATCGGGAAAATGGATCGATATAAATAAAACTTGAGTACCAAACAGATTATAATTAATATATAAGTGATTTTTTATACCAAGACAACTTTTAGACGCAATGTTCGGGAAAATGGATCGATTTAAATAAAACTTGAGTACCAAACAGATTATAATTAACATATCAGTGACTTTTTATATCAACTTTTAGACGCAATGATCGGAAAATGGATCGATATAAATAAAACTTGAGTACCAAAAAGATTATAATTAACATATAAGTGATTTTTTATACCAAGACAACTTTTAGACGCAATGATCGGAAAATGGATCGATATAAATAAAACTTGAGTACCAAACAGATTATAATTAACATATAAGTGATTTTTTATACCAAGACAACTTTTAGACGCAATGATCGGAAAATGGATCGATATAAATAAAACTTGAGTACCAAACAGATTATAATTAACATATAAGTGATTTTTTATACCAAGACAACTTTTAGACGCAATGATCGGAAAATGGATCGATATAAATAAAACTTGAGTACCAAAAGATTATAATTAACATATAAGTGATTTTTTATACCAAGACAACTTTTAGACGCAATGATCGGAAAATGGATCGATATAAATAAAACTTGAGTACCAAAAGATTATAATTAACATATAAGTGATTTTTTATACCAAGACAACTTTTAGACGCAATGATCGGGAAAATGGATCGATATAAATAAAACTTGAGTACCAAAAAGATTATAATTAACATATAAGTGATTTTTTTATACCAAGACAACTTTTAGACGCAATGATCGGAAAATGGATCGATATAAATAAAACTTGAGTACCAAACAGATTATAATTAACATATAAGTGATTTTTTTATACCAAGACAACTTTTAGACGCAATGATCGGGAAAATGGATCGATATAAATAAAACTTGAGTACCAAAGATTATAATTAACATATAAGTGATTTTTTATACCAAGACAACTTTTAGACGCAATGATCGGGAAAATGGATCGATATAAATAAAACTTGAGTACCAAAAGATTATAATTAACATATAAGTGATTTTTTATACCAACAACTTTTAGACGCAATGATCGGAAAATGGATCGATATAAATAAAACTTGAGTACCAAAAGATTATAATTAACATATAAGTGATTTTTTATACCAAGACAACTTTTAGACGCAATGATCGGGAAAATGGATCGATATAAATAAAACTTGAGTACCAAAAAGATTATAATTAACATATAAGTGATTTTTTATACCAAGACAACTTTTAGACGCAATGATCGGGAAAATGGATCGATATAAATAAAACTTGAGTACCAAAAAGATTATAATTAACATATAAGTGATTTTTTTATACCAAGACAACTTTTAGACGCAATGATCGGAAAATGGATCGATATAAATAAAACTTGAGTACCAAACAGATTATAATTAACATATAAGTGATTTTTTATACCAACAACTTTTAGACGCAATGATCGGAAAATGGATCGATATAAATAAAACTTGAGTACCAAAAAGATTATAATTAACATATAAGTGATTTTTTATACCAAGACAACTTTTAGACGCAATGATCGGAAAATGGATCGATATAAATAAAACTTGAGTACCAAAAGATTATAATTAACATATAAGTGATTTTTTATACCAAGACAACTTTTAGACGCAATGATCGGGAAAATGGATCGATATAAATAAAACTTGAGTACCAAAAAGATATAATTAACATATAAGTGATTTTTTATACCAAGACAACTTTTAGACGCAATGATCGGAAAATGGATCGATATAAATAAAACTTGAGTACCAAAAAGATTATAATTAACATATAAGTGATTTTTTATACCAAGACAACTTTTAGACGCAATGATCGGGAAAATGGATCGATATAAATAAAACTTGAGTACCAAACAGATTATAATTAACATATAAGTGATTTTTTATACCAAGACAACTTTTAGACGCAATGATCGGGAAAATGGATCGATATAAATAAAACTTGAGTACCAAAAGATTATAATTAACATATAAGTGATTTTTTATACCAAGACAACTTTTAGACGCAATGATCGGAAAATGGATCGATATAAATAAAACTTGAGTACCAAAAGATTATAATTAACATATAAGTGATTTTTTATACCAAGACAACTTTTAGACGCAATGATCGGAAAAATGGATCGATATAAATAAAAGTACCCAATAAATTAACATATAAGTGATTTTTTATACCAAGACAACTTTTAGACCACATGATCGGGAAAGTGGATCGATATAAATAAAACTGGCTCATAATTAACATATAAGTGATTTTTTATACCAAGACAACTTTTAGACGTAATGATCGGGAAAATGGATCGATATAAAAAAACTTGAGTACCAAAAGATTATAATTAACATATAAGTGATTTTTTATACCAAGACAACTTTTAGACGCAATGATCGGGAAAATGGATCGATATAAATAAAACTTGAGTACCAAAAGATTATAATTAACATATAAGTGATTTTTTATACCAAGACAACTTTTAGACGCAATGATCGGAAAATGGATCGATATAAATAAAACTTGAGTACCAAACAGATTATAATTAACATATAAGTGATTTTTTATACCAAGACAACTTTTAGACGCAATGATCGGGAAAATGGATCGATATAAATAAAACTTGAGTACCAAACAGATTACATAAAGTGATTTTTTTATACCAAGACAACTTTTAGACGCAATGATCGGGAAAATGGATCGATATAAATAAAACTTGAGTACCAAAAGATTATAATTAACATATAAGTGATTTTTTATACCAAGACAACTTTTAGACGCAATGATCGGAAAATGGATCGATATAAATAAAACTTGAGTACCAAAAAGATTATAATTAAATATATAAACAACTTTTGACGCAATGATCGGAAAAATGGATCGATATAAATAAAACTTGAGTACCAAAAAGATTATATTACAATATAAGTGATTTTTTATACCAAGACAACTTTAGACGCAATGATCGGGAAAATGGATCGATATAAATAAAACTTGAGTACCAAAAAGATTATAATTAACATATAAGTGATTTTTTATACCAAGACAACTTTTAGACGCAATGATCGGAAAATGGATCGATATAAATAAAACTTGAGTACCAAACAGATTATAATAAGTGATTTTTTATACCAAGACAACTTTTAGACGCAATGATCGGGAAAATGGATCGATATAAATAAAACTTGAGTACCAAACAGATTATAATTAACATATAAGTGATTTTTTATACCAAGACAACTTTTAGACGCAATGATCGGGAAAATGGATCGATATAAATAAAACTTGAGTACCAAACAGATTATAATTAACATATAAGTGATTTTTTATACCAACTTTTAGACGCAATGATCGGAAAATGGATCGATATAAATAAAACTTGAGTACCAAAAAGATTATAATTAACATATAAGTGATTTTTTATACCAAGACAACTTTTAGACGCAATGATCGGGAAAATGGATCGATATAAATAAAACTTGAGTACCAAACAGATTATAATTAACATATAAGTGATTTTTTATACCAAGACAACTTTTAGACGCAATGATCGGAAAATGGATCGATATAAATAAAACTTGAGTACCAAACAGATTATAATTAACATATAAGTGATTTTTATACCAAGACAACTTTTAGACGCAATGATCGGGAAAATGGATCGATATAAATAAAACTTGAGTACCAAAAAGATTATAATTAACATATAAGTGATTTTTTTATACCAAGACAACTTTTAGACGCAATGATCGGGAAAATGGATCGATATAAATAAAACTTGAGTACCAAAAAGATTATAATTAACATATAAGTGATTTTTTATACCAAGACAACTTTTAGACGCAATGATCGGGAAATGGATCGATATAAATAAAACTTGAGTACCAAAAAGATTATAATTAACATATAAGTGATTTTTTATACCAAGACAACTTTTAGACGCAATGATCGGGAAAATGGATCGATATAAATAAAACTTGAGTACCAAAAGATTATAATTAACATATAAGTGATTTTTTATACCAAGACAACTTTTAGACGCAATGATCGGAAAATGGATCGATATAAATAAAACTTGAGTACCAAACAGATTATAATTAACATATAAGTGATTTTTTATACCAAGACAACTTTTAGACGCAATGATCGGAAAATGGATCGATATAAATAAAACTTGAGTACCAAACAGATTATAATTAACATATAAGTGATTTTTTATACCAAGACAACTTTTAGACGCAATGATCGGGAAAATGGATCGATATAAATAAAACTTGAGTACCAAAAAGATTATAATTAACATATAAGTGATTTTTTTATACCAAGACAACTTTTAGACGCAATGATCGGGAAAATGGATCGATATAAATAAAACTTGAGTACCAAACAGATTATAATTAACATATAAGTGATTTTTTATACCAACTTTTTAGACGCAATGATCGGAAAATGGATCGATATAAATAAAACTTGAGTACCAAAAATTATAATTAACATATAAGTGATTTTTTTATACCAAGACAACTTTTAGACGCAATGATCGGGAAAATGGATCGATATAAATAAAACTTGAGTACCAAACAGATTATAATTAACATATAAGTGATTTTTTATACCAAGACAACTTTAGACGCAATGATCGGAAAATGGATCGATATAAATAAAACTTGAGTACCAAACAGATTATAATTAACATATAAGTGATTTTTTATACCAACAACTTTTAGACGCAATGATCGGAAAATGGATCGATATAAATAAAACTTGAGTACCAAAAAGATTATAATTAACATATAAGTGATTTTTTATACCAAGACAACTTTTAGACGCAATGATCGGGAAAATGGATCGATATAAATAAAACTTGAGTACCAAACAGATTATAATTAACATATAAGTGATTTTTATACCAAGACAACTTTTAGACGCAATGATCGGAAAATGGATCGATATAAATAAAACTTGAGTACCAAAAAGATTATAATTAACATATAAGTGATTTTTTATACCAAGACAACTTTTAGACGCAATGATCGGGAAAATGGATCGATATAAAAAAACTTGAGTACCAAACAGATTATAATTAACATATAAGTGATTTTTTATACCAAGACAACTTTTAGACGCAATGATCGGAAAATGGATCGATATAAATAAAACTTGAGTACCAAACAAAATATAATTAACATATAAGTGATTTTTATACCAAGACAACTTTTAGACGCAATGATCGGAAAAATGGATCGTATAAATAAAACTTGAGTACCAAACAGATTATAATTAACATATAAGTGATTTTTTATACCAAGACAACTTTTAGACGCAATGATCGAGAAAATGGATCGATATAAATAAAACTTGAGTACCAAAAGATTATAATTAACATATAAGTGATTTTTTATACCAAGACAACTTTTAGACGCAATGATCGGAAAATGGATCGATATAAATAAAACTTGAGTACCAAACAGATTATAATTAACATATAAGTGATTTTTTATACCAAGACAACTTTTAGACGCAATGATCGGGAAAATGGATCGATATAAATAAAACTTGAGTACCAAACAGATTATAATTAACATATAAGTGATTTTTTATACCAAGACAACTTTTAGACGCAATGATCGGAAAATGGATCGATATAAATAAAACTTGAGTACCAAAAAGATTATAATTAACATATAAGTGATTTTTATACCAAGACAACTTTTACGCAGCAATGATCGGGAAAATGGATCGATATAAATAAAACTTGAGTACCAAAAGATTATAATTAACATATAAGTGATTTTTTATACAAGAACAACTTTTAGACGCAATGATCGGGAAAATGGATCGATATAAATAAAACTTGAGTACCAAACAGATTATAATTAACATATAAGTGACTTTTTATATCAACTTTTAGACGCAATGATCGGGAAAATGGATCGATATAAATAAAACTTGAGTACCAAACAGATTATAATTAACATATAAGTGATTTTTTATACCAAGACAACTTTTAGACGCAATGATCGGGAAAATGGATCGATATAAATAAAACTTGAGTACCAAAAAGATTATAATTAACATATAAGTGATTTTTTATACCAAGACAACTTTTAGACGCAATGATCGGGAAAATGGATCGATATAAATAAAACTTGAGTACCAAACAGATTATAATTAACATATAAGTGATTTTTATACCAAGACAACTTTTAGACGCAATGATCGGGAAAATGGATCGATATAAATAAAACTTGAGTACAAAAAGATTATAATTAACATATAAGTGATTTTTTATACCAAGACAACTTTTAGAAAATGGATCGATATAAATAAAACTTGAGTACCAAAAAGATTATAATTAACATATAAGTGATTTTTTATACCAAGACAACTTTTAGACGCAATGATCGGGAAAATGGATCGATATAAATAAAACTTGAGTACCAAAAGATTATAATTAACATATAAGTGATTTTTTATACCAAGACAACTTTTAGACGCAATGATCGGGAAAATGGATCGATATAAATAAAACTTGAGTACCAAAAGATTATAATTAACATATAAGTGATTTTTTATACCAAAACAACTTTTAGACGCAATGATCGGAAAATGGATCGATATAAATAAAACTTGAGTACCAAAAAGATTATAATTAACATATAAGTGATTTTTTATACCAAGACAACTTTTAGACGCAATGATCGGGAAAATGGATCGATATAAATAAAACTTGCCCCATAATTAACATATAAGTGATTTTTTATACCAAGACAACTTTTAGACGCAATGATCGGAAAATGGATCGATATAAATAAAACTTGAGTACCAAAAAGATTATAATTAACATATAAGTGATTTTTTATACCAAGACAACTTTTAGACGCAATGATCGGGAAAATGGATCGATATAAATAAAACTTGAGTACCAAACAGATTATAATTAACATATAAGTGATTTTTTATACCAAGACAACTTTTAGACGCAATGATCGGAAAATGGATCGATATAAATAAAACTTGAGTACCAAAAAGATTATAATTAACATATAAGTGATTTTTTATACCAAGACAACTTTTAGACGCAATGATCGGGAAAATGGATCGATATAAATAAAACTTGAGTACCAAACAGATTATAATTAACATATAAGTGATTTTTTATACCAAGACAACTTTTAGACGCAATGATCGGGAAAATGGATCGATATAAATAAAACTTGAGTACCAAAAGATTATAATTAACATATAAGTGATTTTTTATACCAAGACAACTTTTAGACGCAATGATCGGGAAAATGGATCGATATAAATAAAACTTGAGTACCAAAAAGATTATAATTAACATATAAGTGATTTTTTATACCAAGACAACTTTTAGACGCAATGATCGGAAAATGGATCGATATAAATAAAACTTGAGTACCAAACAGATTATAATTAACATATAAGTGATTTTTTATACCAAGACAACTTTTAGACGCAATGATCGGAAAATGGATCGATATAAATAAAACTTGAGTACCAAACAGATTATAATTAACATATAAGTGATTTTTTATACCAAGACAACTTTTAGACGCAATGATCGGGAAAATGGATCGATATAAATAAAACTTGAGTACCAAAAAGATTATAATTAACATATAAGTGATTTTTTATACCAAGACAACTTTTAGACGCAATGATCGGAAAATGGATCGATATAAATAAAACTTGAGTACCAAAAAGATTATAATTAACATATAAGTGATTTTTTATACCAAGACAACTTTTAGACGCAATGATCGGAAAATGGATCGATATAAATAAAACTTGAGTACCAAACAGATTATAATTAACATATAAGTGATTTTTATACCAAGACAACTTTTAGACGCAATGATCGGAAAATGGATCGATATAAATAAAACTTGAGTACCAAACAGATTATAATTAACATATAAGTGATTTTTTATAGACAACTTTTAGACGCAATGATCGGGAAAATGGATCGATATAAATAAAACTTGAGTACCAAACAGATTATAATTAACATATAAGTGATTTTTATACCAAGACAACTTTTAGACGCAATGATCGGAAAATGGATCGATATAAATAAAACTTGAGTACCAAAAAGATTATAATTAACATATAAGTGATTTTTTATACCAAGACAACTTTTAGACGCAATGATCGGGAAAATGGATCGATATAAATAAAACTTGAGTACCAAAAGATTATAATTAACATATAAGTGATTTTTTATACCAAGACAACTTTTAGACGCAATGATCGGAAAAATGGATCGATATAAATAAAACTTGAGTACCAAAAGATTATAATTAACATATAAGTGATTTTTTATACCAAGACAACTTTTAGACGCAATGATCGGGAAAATGGATCGATATAAATAAAACTTGAGTACCAAAAAGATTATAATTAACATATAAGTGATTTTTTATACCAAGACAACTTTTAGACGCAATGATCGGGAAAATGGATCGATATAAATAAAACTTGAGTACCAAAAGATTATAATTAACATATAAGTGATTTTTTATACCAAACAACTTTTAGACGCAATGATCGGGAAAATGGATCGATATAAATAAAACTTGAGTACCAAAAGATTATAATTAACATATAAGTGATTTTTTATACCAAGACAACTTTTAGACGCAATGATCGGGAAAATGGATCGATATAAATAAAACTTGAGTACCAAAAATTATAATTTTAATATAAAGACAACTTTTAGACGCAATGATAAAAATGGATCGATATAAATAAAACTTGAGTACCAAAAAGATTATAATTAACATATAAGTGATTTTTTATACCAAGACAACTTTTAGACGCAATGATCGGAAAATGGATCGATATAAATAAAACTTGAGTACCAAAAAGATTATAATTAACATATAAGATTTTTTTTATACCAAGACAACTTTTAGACGCAATGATCGGGAAAATGGATCGATATAAATAAAAACTTGAGTACCAAACAGATTATAATTAACATATAAGTGATTTTTTTATACCAAGACAACTTTTAGACGCAATGATCGGAAAATGGATCGATATAAATAAAACTTGAGTACCAAAACAGATTATAATTAACATATAAGTGATTTTTTATACCAAGACAACTTTTAGACGCAATGATCGGGAAAATGGATCGATATAAATAAAACTTGAGTACCAAAAAGATTATAATTAACATATAAGTGATTTTTTTATACCAAGACAACTTTTAGACGCAATGATCGGAAAATGGATCGATATAAATAAAACTTGAGTACCAAAAAGATTATAATTAACATATAAGTGATTTTTTATACCAAGACAACTTTTAGACGCAATGATCGGGAAAATGGATCGATATAAATAAAACTTGAGTACCAAACAGATTATAATTAACATATATAAGAACAACTTTTAGACGCAATGATCGGAAAAATGGATCGATATAAATAAAACTTGAGTACCAAAAGATTATAATTAACATATAAGTGATTTTTTATACCAAGACAACTTTTAGACGCAATGATCGGAAAATGGATCGATATAAATAAAACTTGAGTACCAAACAGATTATAATTAACATATAAGTGATTTTTATACCAAGACAACTTTAGACGCAATGATCGGGAAAATGGATCGATATAAATAAAACTTGAGTACCAAACAGATTATAATTAACATATAAGTGATTTTTTATACCAAGACAACTTTTAGACGCAATGATCGAGAAAATGGATCGATATAAATAAAACTTGAGTACCAAAAAGATTATAATTAACATATAAGTGATTTTTTATACCAAGACAACTTTTAGACGCAATGATCGGGAAAATGGATCGATATAAATAAAACTTGAGTACCAAACAGATTATAATTAACATATAAGTGATTTTTATACCAAGACAACTTTTAGACGCAATGATCGGGAAAATGGATCGATATAAATAAAACTTGAGTACCAAACAGATTATAATTAACATATAAGTGATTTTTTATACCAAGACTTTTAGACGCAATGATCGGAAAATGGATCGATATAAATAAAACTTGAGTACCAAAAAGATTATAATTAACATATAAGTGATTTTTTATACCAAGACAACTTTTAGACGCAATGATCGGGAAAATGGATCGATATAAATAAAACTTGAGTACCAAACAGATTATAATTAACATATAAGTGATTTTTTATACCAAGACAACTTTTAGACGCAATGATCGGGAAAATGGATCGATATAAATAAAACTTGAGTACCAAAAAGATTATAATTAACATATAAGTGATTTTTTTATACCAAGACAACTTTTAGACGCAATGATCGGGAAAATGGATCGATATAAATAAAACTTGAGTACCAAAAGATTATAATTAACATATAAGTGATTTTTTATACCAAGACAACTTTTAGACGCAATGATCGGGAAAATGGATCGATATAAATAAAACTTGAGTACCAAAAAGATTATAATTAACATATAAGTGATTTTTTATACCAAGACAACTTTTAGACGCAATGATCGGAAAATGGATCGATATAAATAAAACTTGAGTACCAAAAAGATTATAATTAACATATAAGTGATTTTTTATACCAAGACAACTTTTAGACGCAATGATCGGAAAATGGATCGATATAAATAAAACTTGAGTACCAAACAGATTATAATTAACATATAAGTGATTTTTTATACCAAGACAACTTTTAGACGCAATGATCGGGAAAATGGATCGATATAAATAAAACTTGAGTACCAAACAGATTATAATTAACATATAAGTGATTTTTTATACCAAGACAACTTTTAGACGCAATGATCGGGAAAATGGATCGATATAAATAAAACTTGAGTACCAAAAAGATTATAATTAACATATAAGTGATTTTTTTATACCAAGACAACTTTTAGACGCAATGATCGGGAAAATGGATCGATATAATAAAACTTGAGTACCAAAAAGATTATAATTAACATATAAGTGATTTTTATACCAAGACAACTTTTAGACGCAATGATCGGGAAAATGGATCGATATAAATAAAACTTGAGTACCAAAAAGATTATAATTAACATATAAGTGATTTTTATACCAAGACAACTTTTAGACGCAATGATCGGGAAAATGGATCGATATAAATAAAACTTGAGTACCAAACAGATTATAATTAACATATATGATTTTTTATACCAACTTTTAGACGCAATGATCGGGAAAATGGATCGATATAAATAAAACTTAAGTACCAAAAGATTATAATTAACATATAAGTGATTTTTTATACCAAGACAACTTTTAGACGCAATGATCGGAAAATGGATCGATATAAATAAAACTTGAGTACCAAAAAGATTATAATTAACATATAAGTGATTTTTTATACCAAGACAACTTTTAGACGCAATGATCGGGAAAATGGATCGATATAAATAAAACTTGAGTACCAAAAGATTATAATTAACATATAAGTGATTTTTTATACCAAGACAACTTTTAGACGCAATGATCGGAAAAATGGATCGATATAAATAAAACTTGAGTACCAAAAAGATTATAATTAACATATAAGTGATTTTTTATACCAAGACAACTTTTAGACGCAATGATCGGAAAATGGATCGATATAAATAAAACTTGAGTACCAAAAAGATTATAATTAACATATAAGTGATTTTTTATACCAAGACAACTTTTAGACGCAATGATCGGGAAAATGGATCGATATAAATAAAACTTGAGTACCAAAAGATTATAATTAACATATAAGTGATTTTTTATACCAAGACAACTTTTAGACGCAATGATCGGGAAAATGGATCGATATAAATAAAACTTGAGTACCAAACAGATTATAATTAACATATAAGTGATTTTATACCAAGACAACTTTTAGACGCAATGATCGGGAAAATGGATCGATATAAATAAAACTTGAGTACCAAAAATTATAATTAACATATAAGACAACTTTTAGACGCAATGATTAGAAAATGGATCGATATAAATAAAACTTGAGTACCAAAAGATTATAATTAACATATAAGTGATTTTTTTATACCAAGACAACTTTTAGACGCAATGATCGGAAAATGGATCGATATAAATAAAACTTGAGTACCAAAAAGATTATAATTAACATATAAGTGATTTTTTATACCAAGACAACTTTTAGACGCAATGATCGGAAAATGGATCGATATAAATAAAACTTGAGTACCAAACAGATTATAATTAACATATAAGTGATTTTTTATACCAAGACAACTTTTAGACGCAATGATCGGAAAAATGGATCGATATAAATAAAACTTGAGTACCAAAAGATTATAATTAACATATAAGTGATTTTTTATACCAAGACAACTTTTAACGCAATGATCGGGAAAATGGATCGATATAAATAAAACTTGAGTACCAAAAAGATTATAATTAACATATAAGTGATTTTTTTATACCAAGACAACTTTTAGACGCAATGATCGGGAAAATGGATCGATATAAAAAAACTTGAGTACCAAAAAGATTATAATTAACATATAAGTGATTTTTTATACCAAGACAACTTTTAGACGCAATGATCGGGAAAATGGATCGATATAAATAAAACTTGAGTACCAAACAGATTATAATAAATATAAGTATATAAAGACAACTTTTAGACGCAATGATCGGAAAATGGATCGATATAAATAAAACTTGAGTACCAAAAAGATTATAATTAACATATAAGTGATTTTTTATACCAAGACAACTTTTAGACGCAATGATCGGGAAAATGGATCGATATAAATAAAACTTGAGTACCAAACAGATTATAATTAACATATAAGTGATTTTTTATACCAAGACAACTTTTAGACGCAATGATCGGGAAAATGGATCGATATAAATAAAACTTGAGTACCAAACAGATTATAATTAACATATAAGTGATTTTTTATACCAAGACAACTTTTAGACGCAATGATCGGGAAAATGGATCGATATAAATAAAACTTGAGTACCAAAAAGATTATAATTAACATATAAGTGATTTTTTATACCAAGACAACTTTTAGACGCAATGATCGGAAAATGGATCGATATAAATAAAACTTGAGTACCAAACAGATTATAATTAACATATAAGTGATTTTTTATACCAAGACAACTTTTAGACGCAATGATCGGGAAAATGGATCGATATAAATAAAACTTGAGTACCAAACAGATTATAATTAACATATAAGTGATTTTTTATACCAACTTTTAGACGCAATGATCGGAAAATGGATCGATATAAATAAAACTTGAGTACCAAAAAGATTATAATTAACATATAAGTGATTTTTTATACCAAGACAACTTTTAGACGCAATGATCGGAAAATGGATCGATATAAATAAAACTTGAGTACCAAAAAGATTATAATTAACATATAAGTGATTTTTTATACCAAGACAACTTTTAGACGCAATGATCGGGAAAATGGATCGATATAAATAAAACTTGAGTACCAAAAGATTATAATTAACATATAAGTGATTTTTTATACCAAGACAACTTTTAGACGCAATGATCGGAAAATGGATCGATATAAATAAAACTTGAGTACCAAAAAGATTATAATTAACATATAAGTGATTTTTTATACCAAGACAACTTTTAGACGCAATGATCGGAAAATGGATCGATATAAATAAAACTTGAGTACCAAAAGATTATAATTAACATATAAGTGATTTTTTATACCAAGACAACTTTTAGACGCAATGATCGGGAAAATGGATCGATATAAATAAAACTTGAGTACCAAAAAGATTATAATTAACATATAAGTGATTTTTTTATACCAAGACAACTTTTAGACGCAATGATCGGGAAAATGGATCGATATAAATAAAACTTGAGTACCAAACAGATTATAATTAACATATAAGTGATTTTTTATACCAAGACAACTTTTAGACGCAATGATCGGGAAAATGGATCGATATAAATAAAACTTGAGTACCAAACAGATTATAATTAACATATAAGTGATTTTTTATACCAAGACAACTTTTAGACGCAATGATCGGAAAATGGATCGATATAAATAAAACTTGAGTACCAAACATTATAATTAACATATAAGTGATTTTTTATACCAAGACAACTTTTAGACGCAATGATCGGGAAATGGATCGATATAAATAAAACTTGAGTACCAAAAAGATTATAATTAACATATAAGTGATTTTTTATACCAAGACAACTTTTAGACGCAATGATCGGAAAATGGATCGATATAAATAAAACTTGAGTACCAAACAGATTATAATTAACATATAAGTGATTTTTTATACCAAGACAACTTTTAGACGCAATGATCGGGAAAATGGATCGATATAAATAAAACTTGAGTACCAAACAGATTATAATTAACATATAAGTGATTTTTTATACCAAGACAACTTTTAGACGCAATGATCGGGAAAATGGATCGATATAAATAAAACTTGAGTACCAAAAGATTATAATTAACATATAAGTGATTTTTTATACCAAGACAACTTTTAGACGCAATGATCGGAAAATGGATCGATATAAATAAAACTTGAGTACCAAACAGATTATAATTAACATATAAGTGATTTTTTTTATCAACTTTTAGACGCAATGATCGGAAAATGGATCGATATAAATAAAACTTGAGTACCAAAAAGATTATAATAACATATAAGTGATTTTTTATACCAAGACAACTTTTAGACGCAATGATCGGGAAAATGGATCGATATAAATAAAACTTGAGTACCAAAAGATTATAATTAACATATAAGTGATTTTTTATACCAAGACAACTTTAGACGCAATGATCGGAAAATGGATCGATATAAATAAACTTGAGTACCAAAAAGATTATAATTAACATATAAGTGATTTTTTATACCAAGACAACTTTTAGACGCAATGATCGGGAAAATGGATCGATGTAATTAAAACTTGAGTACCAAAAAGATTATAATTAACATATAAGTGATTTTTATACCAAGACAACTTTTAGACGCAATGATCGGAAAATGGATCGATATAAATAAAACTTGAGTACCAAAAAGATTATAATTAACATATAAGTGATTTTTTATACCAAGACAACTTTTATGCAATGACGCAAAAATCGGAAATGGATCGATATAAATAAAACTTGAGTACCAAACAGATTATAATAAAGATTTTTTATACCAAGACAACTTTTAGACGCAATGATCGAAAATGGATCGATATAAATAAAACTTGAGTACCAAAAAGATTATAATTAACATATAAGTGATTTTTTATACCAAGACAACTTTTAGACGCAATGATCGGGAAAATGGATCGATATAAATAAAACTTGAGTACCAAACAGATTATAATTAACATATAAGTGATTTTTTATACAAAGACAACTTTTAGACGCAATGATCGGAAAATGGATCGATATAAATAAAACTTGAGTACCAAACAGATTATAATTAACATATAAGTGACTTTTTATATCAACTTTTAGACGCAATGATCGGGAAAATGGATCGATATAAATAAAACTTGAGTACCAAAAAGATTATAATTAACATATAAGTGATTTTTTATACCAAGACAACTTTTAGACGCAATGATCGGGAAAATGGATCGATATAAATAAAACTTGAGTACCAAACAGATTATAATTAACATATAAGTGATTTTTTATACCAAGACAACTTTTAGACGCAATGATCGGGAAAATGGATCGATATAAATAAAACTTGAGTACCAAACAGATTATAATTAACATATAAGTGATTTTTTATACCAAGACAACTTTTAGACGCAATGATCGGGAAAATGGATCGATATAAATAAAACTTGAGTACCAAAAAGATTATAATTAACATATAAGTGATTTTTTATACCAAGACAACTTTTAGACGCAATGATCGGGAAAATGGATCGATATAAATAAAACTTGAGTACCAAACAGATTATAATTAACATATAAGTGATTTTTTATACCAAGACAACTTTTAGACGCAATGATCGGAAAATGGATCGATATAAATAAAACTTGAGTACCAAAAAGATTATAATTAACATATAAGTGATTTTTTTATACCAAGACAACTTTTAGACGCAATGATCGGAAAAATGGATCGATATAAATAAAACTTGAGTACCAAAAAGATTATAATTAACATATAAGTGATTTTTATACCAAGACAACTTTTAGACGCAATGATCGGGAAAATGGATCGATATAAATAAAACTTGAGTACCAAACAGATTATAATTAACATATAAGTGATTTTTTATACCAAGACAACTTTTAGACGCAATGATCGGAAAATGGATCGATATAAATAAAACTTGAGTACCAAACAGATTATAATTAACATATAAGTGATTTTTATACCAAGACAACTTTTAGACGCAATGATCGGGAAAATGGATCGATATAAATAAAACTTGAGTACCAAAAAGATTATAATTAACATATAAGTGATTTTTTATACCAAGACAACTTTTAGACGCAATGATCGGGAAAATGGATCGATATAAATAAAACTTGTACCAAACAGATTATAATTAACATATAAGTGATTTTTTATATACCAAGACAACTTTTAGACGCAATGATCGGGAAAATGGATCGATATAAATAAAACTTGAGTACCAAACAGATTATAATTAACATATAAGTGATTTTTTTATACCAAGACAACTTTTAGACGCAATGATCGGAAAATGGATCGATATAAATAAAACTTGAGTACCAAAAAGATTATAATTAACATATAAGTGATTTTTTTATACCAAGACAACTTTTAGACGCAATGATCGGGAAAATGGATCGATATAAATAAAACTTGAGTACCAAACAGATTATAATTAACATATAAGTGATTTTTTATACCAACAACTTAGACGCAATGATCGGGAAAATGGATCGATATAAATAAAACTTGAGTACCAAAAAGATTATAATTAACATATAAGTGATTTTTTTATACCAAGACAACTTTTAGACGCAATGATCGGGAAAATGGATCGATATAAATAAAACTTGAGTACCAAAAAGATTATAATTAACATATAAGTGATTTTTTATACCAAGACAACTTTTAGACGCAATGATCGGGAAAATGGATCGATATAAATAAAACTTGAGTACCAAAAAGATTATAATTAACATATAAGTGATTTTTTATACCAAGACAACTTTTAGACGCAATGATCGGGAAAATGGATCGATATAAATAAAACTTGAGTACCAAAAAGATTATAATTAACATATAAGTGATTTTTTATACCAAGACAACTTTTAGACGCAATGATCGGAAAATGGATCGATATAAATAAAACTTGAGTACCAAACAGATTATAATTAACATATAAGTGATTTTTTTATACCAAGACAACTTTTAGACGCAATGATCGGGAAAATGGATCGATATAAATAAAACTTGAGTACCAAACAGATTATAAAATATAATTTTTTATACCAAGACAACTTTTAGACGCAATGATCGGGAAAATGGATCGATATAAATAAAACTTGAGTACCAAAAAGATTATAATTAACATATAAGTGATTTTTTATACCAAGACAACTTTTAGACGCAATGATCGGGAAAATGGATCGATATAAATAAAACTTGAGTACCAAAAAGATTATAATTAACATATAAGTGATTTTTTATACCAAGACAACTTTTAGACGCAATGATCGGGAAAATGGATCGATATAAATAAAACTTGAGTACCAAAAAGATTATAATTAACATATAAGTGATTTTTTTATACAACTTTTAGACGCAATGATCGGGAAAATGGATCGATATAAATAAAACTTGAGTACCAAAAAGATTATAATTAACATATAAGTGATTTTTTTATACCAAGACAACTTTTAGACGCAATGATCGGGAAAATGGATCGATATAAATAAAACTTGAGTACCAAACAGATTATAATTAACATATAAGTGATTTTTATACCAAGACAACTTTTAGACGCAATGATCGGGAAAATGGATCGATATAAATAAAACTTGAGTACCAAACAGATTATAATTAACATATAAGTGATTTTTTATACCAAGACAACTTTTAGACGCAATGATCGGAAAATGGATCGATATAAATAAACTTGAGTACCAAAAGATTATAATTAACATATAAGTGATTTTTTATACCAAGACAACTTTTAGACGCAATGATCGGGAAAATGGATCGATATAAATAAAACTTGAGTACCAAAAAGATTATAATTAACATATAAGTGATTTTTTATACCAAGACAACTTTTAGACGCAATGATCGGAAAATGGATCGATATAAATAAAACTTGAGTACCAAAAGATTATAATTAACATATAAGTGATTTTTTATACCAAGACAACTTTTAGACGCAATGATCGGGAAAATGGATCGATATAAATAAAACTTGAGTACCAACAGATTATAATTAACATATAAGTGATTTTTTATACCAAGACAACTTTTAGACGCAATGATCGGGAAAATGGATCGATATAAATAAAACTTGAGTACCAAACAGATTATAATTAACATATAAGTGATTTTTTATACCAAGACAACTTTTAGACGCAATGATCGGAAAATGGATCGATATAAATAAAACTTGAGTACCAAACAGATTATAATTAACATATAAGTGATTTTTTTATACCAAGACAACTTTTAGACGCAATGATCGGAAAATGGATCGATATAAATAAAACTTGAGTACCAAAAAGATTATAATTAACATATAAGTGATTTTTTATACCAAGACAACTTTTAGACGCAATGATCGGGAAAATGGATCGATATAAATAAAACTTGAGTACCAAAAGATCATAATTAACATATAAGTGATTTTTTATACCAACTTTTAGACGCAATGATCGGGAAAATGGATCGATATAAATAAAACTTGAGTACCAAAAAGATTATAATTAACATATAAGTGATTTTTTATACCAAGACAACTTTTAGACGCAATGATCGGGAAAATGGATCGATATAAATAAAACTTGAGTACCAAAAGATTATAATTAACATATAAGTGATTTTTTATACCAAGACAACTTTTAGACGCAATGATCGGGAAAATGGATCGATATAAATAAAACTTGAGTACCAAACAGATTATAATTAACATATAAGTGATTTTTTTATACCAAGACAACTTTTAGACGCAATGATCGGGAAAATGGATCGATATAAATAAAACTTGAGTACCAAAAAGATTATAATTAACATATAAGTGATTTTTTATACCAAGACAACTTTTAGACGCAATGATCGGAAAATGGATCGATATAAATAAAACTTGAGTACCAAACAGATTATAATTAACATATAAGTGATTTTTTATACCAAGACAACTTTTAGACGCAATGATCGGGAAAATGGATCGATATAAATAAAACTTGAGTACCAAAAAGATTATAATTAACATATAAGTGATTTTTTATACCAAGACAACTTTTAGACGCAATGATCGGAAAATGGATCGATATAAATAAAACTTGAGTACCAAACAGATTATAATTAACATATAAGTGATTTTTTATACCAAGACAACTTTTAGACGCAATGATCGGGAAAATGGATCGATATAAATAAAACTTGAGTACCAAAAAGATTATAATTAACATATAAGTGATTTTTATACCAAGACAACTTTTAGACGCAATGATCGGAAAATGGATCGATATAAATAAAACTTGAGTACCAAACAGATTATAATTAACATATAAGTGATTTTTTATACCAAGACAACTTTTAGACGCAATGATCGGGAAAATGGATCGATATAAATAAAACTTGAGTACCAAAAAGATTATAATTAACATATAAGTGATTTTTATACCAAGACAACTTTTAGACGCAATGATCGGAAAATGGATCGATATAAATAAAACTTGAGTACCAAAAGATTATAATTAACATATAAGTGATTTTTTATACCAAGACAACTTTTAGACGCAATGATCGGAAAATGGATCGATATAAATAAAAACTTGAGTACCAAACAGATTATAATTAACATATAAGTGATTTTTTATATAAACTTTTAGACGCAATGATCGGAAAATGGATCGATATAAATAAAACTTGAGTACCAAAAGAAATAAAATATAAGTGATATAAACAACTTTTAGACGCAATGATCGGAAAAATGGATCGATATAAATAAAACTTGAGTACCAAAAAGATTATAATTAACAATATAAGTGATTTTTATACCAAGACAACTTTTAGACGCAATGATCGGAAAATGGATCGATATAAATAAAACTTGAGTACCAAAAAGATTATAATTAACATATAAGTGATTTTTTATACCAAGACAACTTTTAGACGCAATGATCGGGAAAATGGATCGATATAAATAAAACTTGAGTACCAAACAGATTATAATTAACATATAAGTGATTTTTTATACCAAGACAACTTTTAGACGCAATGATCGGGAAAATGGATCGATATAAATAAAACTTGAGTACCAAAAAGATTATAATTAACATATAAGTGATTTTTTTATACCAAGACAACTTTTAGACGCAATGATCGGGAAAATGGATCGATATAAATAAAACTTGAGTACCAAACAGATTATAATTAACATATAAGTGATTTTTTATACCAAGACAACTTTTAGACGCAATGATCGGGAAAATGGATCGATATAAATAAAACTTGAGTACAAAAAGATTATAATTAACATATAAGTGATTTTTTATACCAAGACAACTTTTAGAAAATGGATCGATATAAATAAAACTTGAGTACCAAAAAGACTATAATTAACATATAAGTGATTTTTTATACCAAGACAACTTTTAGACGCAATGATCGGGAAAATGGATCGATATAAATAAAACTTGAGTACCAAAGAGATTATAATTAACATATAAGTGATTTTTTATACCAAGACAACTTTTAGACGCAATGATCGGGAAATGGATCGATATAAATAAAACTTGAGTACCAAAAAGACCATGATTAACATATAAGTGATTTTTTATACCAAGACACCTTTTAGACACAATGAGCGGGAAAATGGATCGATATAAATAAAACTTGAGTACCAAAAAATTATAATTAACATATAAGTGATTTTTTATACCAAGACAACTTTTAGACGCAATGATCGGAAAAATGGATCGATATAAATAAAACTTGCCAAATTAACATATAAGTGATTTTTTATACCAAGACAACTTTTAGACGCAATGATCGGAAAATGGATCGATATAAATAAAACTTGAGTACCAAAAGATTATAATTAACATATAAGTGATTTTTTATACCAAGACAACTTTTAGACGCAATGATCGGGAAAATGGATCGATATAAATAAAACTTGAGTACCAAACAGATTATAATTAACATATAAGTGATTTTTTATACCAAGACAACTTTTAGACGCAATGATCGGAAAATGGATCGATATAAATAAAACTTGAGTACCAAAAATTATAATTAACATATAAGTGATTTTTTATACCAAGACAACTTTTAGACGCAATGATCGGGAAAATGGATCGATATAAATAAAACTTGAGTACCAAAAGATTATAATTAACATATAAGTGATTTTTTATACCAAGACAACTTTTAGACGCAATGATCGGGAAAATGGATCGATATAAATAAAACTTGAGTACCAAAAAGATTATAATTAACATATAAGTGATTTTTTATACCAAGACAACTTTTAGACGCAATGATCGGGAAAATGGATCGATATAAATAAAACTTGAGTACCAAAAAGATTATAATTAACATATAAGTGATTTTTATACCAAGACAACTTTTAGACGCAATGATCGGAAAATGGATCGATATAAATAAAACTTGAGTACCAAACAGATTATAATTAACATATAAGTGATTTTTTATACCAAGACAACTTTTAGACGCAATGATCGGAAAATGGATCGATATAAATAAAACTTGAGTACCAAACAGATTATAATTAACATATAAGTGATTTTTTATACCAAGACAACTTTTAGACGCAATGATCGGAAAATGGATCGATATAAATAAAACTTGAGTACCAAAAGATTATAATTAACATATAAGTGATTTTTTTATACCAAGACAACTTTTAGACGCAATGATCGGGAAAATGGATCGATATAAATAAAACTTGAGTACCAAAAAGATTATAATTAACATATAAGTGATTTTTTATACCAACTTTTAGACGCAATGATCGGGAAAATGGATCGATATAAATAAAACTTGAGTACCAAAAGATTATAATTAACATATAAGTGATTTTTTATACCAAGACAACTTTTAGACGCAATGATCGGGAAAATGGATCGATATAAATAAAACTTGAGTACCAAACAGATTATAATTAACATATAAGTGATTTTTTATACCAAGACAACTTTTAGACGCAATGATCGGGAAAATGGATCGATATAAATAAAACTTGAGTACCAAAAAGATTATAATTAACATATAAGTACAACTTTTAGACGCAATGATCGAAAATGGATCGATATAAATAAAACTTGAGTACCAAAAAGATTATAATTAACATATAAGTGATTTTTTATACCAAGACAACTTTTAGACGCAATGATCGGAAAATGGATCGATATAAATAAAACTTGAGTACCAAAAAGATTATAATTAACATATAAGTGATTTTTTATACCAAGACAACTTTTAGACGCAATGATCGGAAAATGGATCGATATAAATAAAACTTGAGTACCAAAAAGATTATAATTAACATATAAGTGATTTTTTATACCAAGACAACTTTTAGACGCAATGATCGGAAAATGGATCGATATAAATAAAACTTGAGTACCAAACAGATTATAAAATATGATTTTTTTATACCAAGACAACTTTTAGACGCAATGATCGGGAAAATGGATCGATATAAATAAAACTTGAGTACCAAAAAGATTATAATTAACATATAAGTGATTTTTTATACCAAGACAACTTTTAGACGCAATGATCGGGAAAATGGATCGATATAAATAAAACTTGAGTACCAAACAGATTATAATTAACATATAAGTGATTTTTTTATACCAAGACAACTTTAGACGCAATGATCGGGAAAATGGATCGATATAAATAAAACTTGAGTACCAAACAGATTATAATTAACATATAAGTGATTTTTATACCAACTTTTAGACGCAATGATCGGAAAATGGATCGATATAAATAAAACTTGAGTACCAAAAAGATTATAATTAACATATAAGTGATTTTTTATACCAAGACAACTTTTAGACGCAATGATCGGGAAAATGGATCGATATAAATAAAACTTGAGTACCAAACAGATTATAATTAACATATAAGTGATTTTTTATACCAAGACAACTTTTAGACGCAATGATCGGGAAAATGGATCGATATAAATAAAACTTGAGTACCAAAAGATTATAATTAACATATAAGTGATTTTTTATACCAAGACAACTTTTAGACGCAATGATCGGGAAAATGGATCGATATAAATAAAACTTGAGTACCAAAAAGATTATAATTAACATATAAGTGATTTTTTTATACCAAGACAACTTTTAGACGCAATGATCGAAAATGGATCGATATAAATAAAACTTGAGTACCAAAAAGATTATAATTAACATATAAGTGATTTTTTATACCAAGACAACTTTTAGACGCAATGATCGGAAAATGGATCGATATAAATAAAACTTGAGTACCAAAAAGATTATAATTAACATATAAGTGATTTTTTATACCAAGACAACTTTTAGACACAATGATCGGAAAAATGGATCGATATAAATAAAAGTTGCCCAGATTAATTAACATATAAGTGATTTTTTATACCAAGACAACTTTTAGACGCAATGATCGGGAAAATGGATCGATATAAATAAAAACCAAAGATTATAATTAACATATAAGTGATTTTTATACCAAGACAACTTTTAGACGCAATGATCGGGAAAATGGATCGATATAAATAAAACTTGAGTACCAAACAGATTATAATTAACATATAAGTGATTTTTTATACCAAGACAACTTTTAGACGCAATGATCGGAAAATGGATCGATATAAATAAAACTTGAGTACCAAAAAGATTATAATTAACATATAAGTGATTTTTTATACCAAGACAACTTTTAGACGCAATGATCGGGAAAATGGATCGATATAAATAAAACTTGAGTACCAAAAAGATTATAATTAACATATAAGTGATTTTTTATACCAAGACAACTTTTAGACGCAATGATCGGAAAATGGATCGATATAAATAAAACTTGAGTACCAAAAAGATTATAATTAACATATAAGTGATTTTTTATACCAAGACAACTTTTAGACGCAATGATCGGGAAAATGGATCGATATAAATAAAACTTGAGTACCAAAAAGATTATAATTAACATATAAGTGATTTTTTATACCAAGACAACTTTTAGACGCAATGATCGGGAAAATGGATCGATATAAATAAAACTTGAGTACCAAAAGATTATAATTAACATATAAGTGATTTTTTATACCAAGACAACTTTTAGACGCAATGATCGGGAAAATGGATCGATATAAATAAAACTTGAGTACCAAACAGATTATAATTAACATATAAGTGATTTTTTATACCAAGACAACTTTTAGACGCAATGATCGGGAAAATGGATCGATATAAATAAAACTTGAGTACCAAAAGATTATAATTAACATATAAGTGATTTTTATACCAAGACAACTTTTAGACGCAATGATCGGGAAAATGGATCGATATAAATAAAACTTGAGTACCAAACAGATTATAATTAACATATAAGTGATTTTTTATACCAAGACAACTTTTAGACGCAATGATCGGAAAAATGGATCGATATAAATAAAACTTGAGTACCAAAAAGATTATAATTAACATATAAGTGATTTTTTTATACCAAGACAACTTTTAGACGCAATGATCGGGAAAATGGATCGATATAAATAAAACTTGAGTACCAAACAGATTATAATTAACATATAAGTGATTTTTTTATACCAAGACAACTTTTAGACGCAATGATCGGGAAAATGGATCGATATAAATAAAACTTGAGTACCAAAAAGATTATAATTAACATATAAGTGATTTTTTATACCAAGACAACTTTTAGACGCAATGATCGGAAAAAATCGATATAAATAAAACTTGAGTACCAAACAGATTATAATTAACATATAAGTGATTTTTTACCAAGACAACTTTTAGACGCAATGATCGGGAAAATGGATCGATATAAATAAAACTTGAGTACCAAAAAGATTATAATTAACATATAAGTGATTTTTTATACCAAGACAACTTTTAGACGCAATGATCGGGAAAATGGATCGATATAAATAAAACTTGAGTACCAAACAGATTATAATTAACATATAAGTGATTTTTATACCAAGACAACTTTTAGACGCAATGATCGGGAAAATGGATCGATATAAATAAAACTTGAGTACCAAACAGATTATAATTAACATATAAGTGATTTTTTATATACAAGACAACTTTTAGACGCAATGATCGGAAAATGGATCGATATAAATAAAACTTGAGTACCAAAAAGATTATAATTAACATATAAGTGATTTTTTATACCAAGACAACTTTTAGACGCAATGATCGGAAAATGGATCGATATAAATAAAACTTGAGTACCAAACAGATTATAATTAACATATAAGTGATTTTTTATACCAACTTTTAGACGCAATGATCGGGAAAATGGATCGATATAAATAAAACTTGAGTACCAAAAAGATTATAATTAACATATAAGTGATTTTTTATACCAAGACAACTTTTAGACGCAATGATCGGAAAATGGATCGATATAAATAAAACTTGAGTACCAAAAAGATTATAATTAACATATAAGTGATTTTTTATACCAACAACTTTTAGACGCAATGATCGGGAAAATGGATCGATATAATAAAAAACTTGAGTACCAAACATTATAATTAACATATAAGTGATTTTTTATACCAAGACAACTTTTAGACGCAATGATCGGAAAATGGATCGATATAAATAAAACTTGAGTACCAAAAGATTATAATTAACATATAAGTGATTTTTTATACCAAGACAACTTTTAGACGCAATGATCGGAAAATGGATCGATATAAATAAAACTTGAGCCTAAATTAACATATAAGTGATTTTTTATACCAAGACAACTTTTAGACGCAATGATCGGGAAAATGGATCGATATAAATAAAACTTGAGTACCCATAATTAACATATAAGTGATTTTTTATACCAAGACAACTTTTAGACGCAATGATCGGGAAAATGGATCGATATAAATAAAACTTGAGTACCAAAAAGATTATAATTAACATATAAGTGATTTTTTATACCAAGACAACTTTTAGACGCAATGATTGAGAAAATGGATCGATATAAATAAAACTTGAGTACCAAAAAGATTATAATTAACATATAAGTGATTTTTTTATACCAAGACAACTTTTAGACGCAATGATCGGGAAAATGGATCGATATAAATAAAACTTGAGTACCAAACAGATTATAATTAACATATAAGTGATTTTTATACAAGACAACTTTTAGACGCAATGATCGGGAAAATGGATCGATATAAATAAAACTTGAGTACCAAACAGATTATATAACATATAAGTTTATACCAAGACAACTTTTAGACGCAATGATCGGGAAAATGGATCGATATAAATAAAACTTGAGTACCAAAAAGATTATAATTAACATATAAGTGATTTTTTATACCAAGACAACTTTGACGCAATGATCGGGAAAATGGATCGATATAAATAAAACTTGAGTACCAAAAGATTATAATTAACATATAAGTGATTTTTTATACCAAAACAACTTTTAGACGCAATGATCGGGAAAATGGATCGATATAAATAAAACTTGAGTACCAAACAGATTATAATTAACATATAAGTGATTTTTTATACCAAGACAACTTTTAGACGCAATGATCGGGAAAATGGATCGATATAAATAAAACTTGAGTACCAAAAAGATTATAATTAACATATAAGTGATTTTTTATACCAAGACAACTTTTAGACGCAATGATCGGAAAATGGATCGATATAAATAAAACTTGAGTACCAAACAGATTATAATTAACATATAAGTGATTTTTTATACCAAGACAACTTTTAGACGCAATGATCGGAAAATGGATCGATATAAATAAAACTTGAGTACCAAAAAGATTATAATTAACATATAAGTGATTTTTTATACCAAGACAACTTTTAGACGCAATGATCGGGAAAATGGATCGATATAAATAAAACTTGAGTACCAAAAAGATTATAATTAACATATAAGTGATTTTTTTATACCAAGACAACTTTTAGACGCAATGATCGGGAAAATGGATCGATATATAAAACTTGAGTACCAAACAGATTATAATTAACATATAAGTGATTTTTTATACCAAGACAACTTTTAGACGCAATGATCGGAAAATGGATCGATATAAATAAAACTTGAGTACCAAAAAGATTATAATTAACATATAAGTGATTTTTTTAACCAAGACAACTTTAGACGCAATGATCGGGAAAATGGATCGATATAAATAAAACTTGAGTACCAAAAAGATTATAATTAACATATAAGTGATTTTTTATACCAAGACAACTTTTAGACGCAATGATCGGGAAAATGGATCGATATAAATAAAACTTGAGTACCAAAAAGATTATAATTAACATATAAGTGATTTTTTTATACCAAGACAACTTTTAGACGCAATGATCGGAAAATGGATCGATATAAATAAAACTTGAGTACCAAAAAGATTATAATTAACATATAAGTGATTTTTTATACCAAGACAACTTTTAGACGCAATGATCGGGAAAATGGATCGATATAAATAAAACTTGAGTACCAAAAAGATTATAATTAACATATAAGTGATTTTTATACCAAGACAACTTTTAGACGCAATGATCGGAAAATGGATCGATATAAATAAAACTTGAGTACCAAACAGATTATAATTAACATATAAGTGATTTTTTATACCAAGACAACTTTTAGACGCAATGATCGGGAAAATGGATCGATATAAATAAAACTTGAGTACCAAAAAGATTATAATTAACATATAAGTGATTTTTTATACCAAGACAACTTTTAGACGCAATGATCGGAAAATGGATCGATATAAATAAAACTTGAGTACCAAAAAGATTATAATTAACATATAAGTGATTTTTTATACCAACTTTTAGACGCAATGATCAGAAAATGGATCGATATAAATAAAACTTGAGTACCAAAAAGATTATAATTAACATATAAGTGATTTTTATATACAAGACAACTTTTAGACGCAATGATCGGGAAAATGGATCGATATAAATAAAACTTGAGTACCAAACAGATTATAATTAACATATAAGTGATTTTTTATACCAAGACAACTTTTAGACGCAATGATCGGGAAAATGGATCGATATAAATAAAACTTGAGTACCAAACAGATTATAATTAACATATAAGTGATTTTTTATACCAAGACAACTTTTAGACGCAATGATCGGAAAATGGATCGATATAAATAAAACTTGAGTACCAAAAAGATTATAATTAACATATAAGTGATTTTTATATACAAGACAACTTTTAGACGCAATGATCGGGAAAATGGATCGATATAAATAAAACTTGAGTACCAAAAAGATTATAATTAACATATAAGTGATTTTTATACCAAGACAACTTTTAGACGCAATGATCGGAAAATGGATCGATATAAATAAAACTTGAGTACCAAAAAGATTATAATTAACATATAAGTGATTTTTTATACCAAGACAACTTTTAGACGCAATGATCGGAAAATGGATCGATATAAATAAAACTTGAGTACCAAAAAGATTATAATTAACATATAAGTGATTTTTTATACCAAGACAACTTTTAGACGCAATGATCGGGAAAATGGATCGATATAAATAAAACTTGAGTACCAAAAAGATTATAATTAACATATAAGTGATTTTTTATACCAAGACAACTTTAGACGCAATGATCGGAAAATGGATCGATATAAATAAAACTTGAGTACCAAAAAGATTATAATTAACATATAAGTGATTTTTTATACCAAGACAACTTTAGACGCAATGATCGGGAAAATGGATCGATAAAATAACTTGAGTACCAAAAGATTATAATTAACATATAAGTGATTTTTTATACCAAGACAACTTTTAGACGCAATGATCGGGAAAATGGATCGATATAAATAAAACTTGAGTACCAAAAGATTATAATTAACATATAAGTGATTTTTTATACCAAGACAACTTTTAGACGCAATGATCGGGAAAATGGATCGATATAAATAAAACTTGAGTACCAAAAA
>JAKKIB010000156.1:0-33098 GCA_023089585.1 Melophagus ovinus
TTCAGATCCGTTCGAGTCCAAGTTCAACTTCTATTTCAAATTCGAATTCAAGTTCGAGTTCAAGTAAGAGTTAAAGTTCGAGTTCAAGTTCAAGTTCAGATCAGTTCGAGTTCAATTTCGCGTTGAAGTTCAATTGCGAGTTCAAGTTCAAACTCAAGTTCGAGTTCAAGTTCAAGTTCAAGCTCAATTTTTGTTTAAGTTCAGATCAGTTCGATTACAATGTCTAGTTCAATTCGAGTTCATGTTAAAGTTCTGGTCAGTGCGAGTTCAAGTTCAAGTTCGAAATCAAGTTCGAGTTCAAGTTTTAGTTCGAGTGCAAGTTTGAGTTTAGGTTAAAGTTCAAGTTCAGATCAGTTCAATTTAAGTTTAAGTTCAGAACAGTTCGAGTTCAATTTCGCGTTGAAGTTCAATTTCGAGTTCAAGTTCAAGTTCAAGTTCCAGTTCAAGTTCAAGTTCAAGCTCAAGTTCAAGTTCATTTTCAAATCAGTTCGAGTTTAATTTCGCGTTGAAATTCAATTTCGAGTTCATGTTCAAATTCAAGTTCGAGTTTAAGTTCAAGTTCAAGCTCAATTTTAAGTTCAAGTTCAGATCATTCGAGTTCAATGTCAAGTTCAAATTCGAGTTCATGTTAAAGTTCAGGTCAATACGAGTTCTAGTTCAAGTTCGAGATCAAGTTCGAGTTCAAGTTTAAGTTCGAGTGCAAGTTCAAATTTAAGTTAAAGTTCAAGTTCAGATGAGTTAAATTTCAAGTTCAATTAAGATCCGCTCGAGTTAAAATTTAAGTTCAATTTCAGAACAGTTCAAAGTTCAAGTTCAAGTTCAATTTTAGTTTCAGTTCGAGTTCAAGTTAAATTTAAGTTCGAGTTTAAATTTCTAGATCAAGTTCAGATCAGTTCGAGGTTAACTTCGCGTTTGAAGTTCAATTTCCAGTTCAGGTTTCAAATTCAAGTTCCAGTTCAAACTTCAAGTTTTCAAGCTCAAGTTCAAGTTTAAGTTCAGATCAGTTCGAGTTCAATGTCAAGTTCAAATTCGAGTTTACGTTCAAGTTCAGCTCAGTTCAAGTTGAAGTTCAAGTTCAAGTTCGAGATCAGGTTCAAGTTTGAAGTTCAATGTGCAAGTTCAGATCAGTTCGATTTCAAGTTCAAATTAGTTAGAGTTAAAATTTAAGCTCAAGTTCAGCTCACTTCGAATTCAAGTTCTACTTCGAGTTCAAGTTCGAATTCGAATTCGAGTTCAAGTTCAAGGCAAATTCAAGTTCGAGTTCAAGTTCGAGTTAAAAGTCGAGTTCAAGTTCAAATTCAAGAATAAGTTCTAGTTCAGGTCAGTTCGAGTCCAAGTTCAAGTTCGGGTTCAAGTTCGAGTTAAAGTTCGAGTTCTAGTTCGAGTTTTATATCGAGTTCAAGTTCAAGTTCAGGTCGGTTCGAGTCCTTATTCAAGTTCAAGTTCAAGTTCGAATTCAAGTTCGAGTTAAAGTTCGAATTCAAGTTTAAGTTCAAGCTAAAGTTCAGATCAGTTTCAGTTCAAGTTTTAGTTAGAGTTCAAGTTCGATTTCAAGTTCAATTTTAAGTTCGAGCCAAGTTCCAGTTAAGTTCAAGGCAAATTCAAATTCGAGTTCAGTTCGAGTTCAAGTTCGAGTTCAAGTTCGAGTTCAACTTCAAGTTCAAGTTCAAGTTCCGGTCCGTTCGAGATTAAGTCCAAGGCAAATTAAAGTTCGAATTAAAGTTCGAGTTCACCTTCGTGTTCAAGTGCGAGGTTACAGTTCGAGTTCAAGTTCAAGTTCAAGTTAAAGTTCAGGTCCGTTCGAGTCCATGTTCAAATTCTTATTTCAAGTTCGAATTCAAGTTCGAGTTCAAGTTCGAGTTAAAGTTCGAGTTCATGTTCAAATCAAACTAAAGTTCAGATCAGTTTGAGTTCAAGTTCTAGTTAGAGTTCAAGTTCGATTTTAAGTTCAATTTCAAGTTCGAGTTCAAGTTCCAGTTCAAGTTCAAGGCAAATTCAAATTCGAGTTCAAGTTTGAGTTCAAGTTCGAGTTCAAGTTCGAGTTCAATTTCGAGTTCAACTTCAAGTTCAAGTTCAAGTTTCGGTACGTTCGAGTTCAAGTTCAAGGCAAATTGAAGTTCGAATTCAAGTTCAAGTTCACTTTCGTGTTCCAGTTCGAGTTCAAGTTCGAGTTCAAGTTCAAGTTCAAGTTCAAGTTAAATTTCAGATCCGTTCGAGTCCAAGTTCAACTTCTATTTCAAATTCGAATTCAAGTTCGAGTTCAAGTAAGAGTTAAAGTTCGAGTTCAAGTTCAAGTTCAGATCAGTTCGAGTTCAATTTCGCGTTGAAGTTCAATTGCGAGTTCAAGTTCAAACTCTCAAGTTCGAGTTCAAGTTCAAGTTCAAGCTCAATTTTATGTTTAAGTTCAGATCAGTTCGAGTACAATGTCTAGTTCAAATTCGAGTTCATGTTAAAGTTCTGGTCAGTGCGAGTTCAAGTTCAAGTTCGAAATCAAGTTCGAGTTCAAGTTTAAGTTCGAGTGCAAGTTTGAGTTTAGGTTAAAGTTCAAGTTCAGATCAGTTCAATTTAAAGTTTAAGTTCAGAACAGTTCGAGTTCAATTTCGCGTTGAAGTTCAATTTCGAGTTCAAGTTCAAGTTCAAGTTCCAGTTCAAGTTCAAGTTCAAGCTCAAGTTCAAGTTCATGTTCAAATCAGTTCGAGTTTAATTTCGCGTTGAAATTCAATTTCGAGTTCATGTTCAAATTCAAGTTCGAGTTTAAGTTCAAGTTCAAGCTCAATTTTAAGTTCAAGTTCAGATCATTTCGAGTTCAATGTCAAGTTCAAATTCGAGTTCATGTTAAAGTTCAGGTCAATACGAGTTCTAGTTCAAGTTCGAGATCAAGTTCGAGTTCAAGTTTAAGTTCGAGTGCAAGTTCAAATTTAAGTTAAAGTTCAAGTTCAGATGAGTTAAATTTCAAGTTCAAATTCAGATCCGCTCGAGTTAAATTTAAGTTCAATTTCAGAACAGTTCGAGTTCATGTTCAAATTCAATTTTAGTTCAGTTCGAGTTCAAGTTCAAATTTAAGTTCGAGTTTAAATTCTAGATCAAGTTCAGATCAGTTCGAGTTATAGTTTATGGTAGAGCTAAAGTTCAATTTCGATTTCTAGTTAAAGTTTTTGTCAGATCAGTTCGAGTTCTAGTTTAGGTTCAAGTTCAAGACAAAGTCAGGTCGAGTTCAAGTTCGATTCAAGTTCGAGGTAAAGTTCAAGTTCAAGTTCAAGTTCAGATCAGTTCGAGTTCAACTCGCTTTGAAGTTCAATTTCGAGTTCAAGTTCAAATTCAAGTTCCAGTTCAAGTTCAAGTTCAAGCTCAAGTTCAAGTTTAAGTTCAGATCAGTTCGAGTTCAATGTCAAGTTCAATTCGAGTTTACGTTCAAGTTCAGCTCAGTTCAAGTTGAAGTTCAAGTTCAAGTTCGAGATCAAGTTCAAGTTTGAGTTCAAGTGCAAGTTCAGATCAGTTCGATTTCAAGTTCAAATTAGTTAGAATTATAAATTTAAGCTCAAGTTCAGCTCACTTCGAATTCAAGTTCTACTTCGAGTTCAAGTTCGAATTCGAATTCGAGTTCAGGTTCAAGGCAAATTCAAGTTCGAGTTCAAGTTCGAGTTAAAAGTCGAGTTCAAGTTCAAATTCAAGTATAAGTTCTAGTTCAGGTCAGTTCGAGTCCTTGTTCAAGTTCGGGTTCAAGTTCGAGTTAAAGTTCGAGTTCTAGTTCGAGTTCACTATCGAGTTCAAGTTCAAGTTCAAGTTCAGGTCGGTTCGAGTCCTTATTCAAGTTCAAGTTCAAGTTCGCATTCAAGTTCGAGTTAAAGTTCGAATTCAAGTTTAAGTTCAAGCTAAAGTTCAGATCAGTTTGAGTTCAAGCTTTAGTTAGAGTTCAAGTTCGATTTCAAGTTCAATTTCAAGTTCGAGCTCAAGTTCCAGTTCAAGTCAAGGCAAAAAATTCAAATTCGAGTTCAGTTCGAGTTCAAGTTCGAGTTCAAGTTCGAGTTCAACTTCAAGTTCCGGTCCGTTCGAGATTAAGTTCAAGGCAAATTAAAGTTCGAATTAAAGTTCGAGTTCACCTTCGTGTTCAAGTGCGAGTTACAGTTCGAGTTCAAGTTCAAGTTCAAGTTAAAGTTCAGGTCCGTTCGAGTCCATGTTCATTCAAATTCTATTTCAAGTTCGAATTCAAGTTCGAGTTCAAGTTCGAGTTAAAGTTCGAGTTCAAGTTCAAGTTCAAACTAAGTTCAGATCAGTTTGAGTTCAAGTTCTAGTTAGAGTTCAAGTTCGATTTTAAGTTCAATTTCAAGTTCGAGTTCAAGTTCCAGTTCAAGTTCAAGGCAAATTCAAATTCGAGTTCAAGTTCGAGTTCAAGTTCGAGTTCAAGTTCGAGTTCACTTCAAGTTCAAGTTCAAGTTTCGGTACGTTCGAGTTCAAGTTCAAGGCAAATTGAAGTTCGAATTCAAGTTCAAGTTCACTTTCGTGTTCCAGTTCGAGTTCAAGTTCGAGTTCAAGTTCAAGTTCAAGTTAAATTTCAGATCCGTTCGAGTCCAAGTTCAACTTCTATTTCAAATTCGAATTCAAGTTCGAGTTCAAGTAAGAGTTAAAGTTCAAGTTCAAGTTCAAGTTCAGATCAGTTCGAGTTCAATTTCGCGTTGAAGTTCAATTGCGAGTTCAAGTTTTCAAACTTTAGTTCGAGTTCAAGTTCAAGTTCAAGCTCAATTTTATGTTTAAGTTCAGATCAGTTCGAGTACAATGTCTAGTTCAAATTCGAGTTCATGTTAAGTTCTGGTCAGTGCGAGTTCAAGTTCAAGTTCGAAATCAAGTTCGAGTTCAAGTTTAAGTTCGAGTGCAAGTTTGAGTTTAGGTTAAAGTTCAAGTTCAGATCAGTTCAATTTTAAGTTTAAGTTCAGAACAGTTCGAGTTCAATTTCGCGTTGAAGTTCAATTTCGAGTTCAAGTTCAAGTTCAAGTTCCAGTTCAAGTTCAAGTTCAAGCTCATGTTCAAGTTTAAGTTCAGATCAGTTCGAGTTTAATTTCGCGTTGAAATTCAATTTCGAGTTCATGTTCAAATTAGAGTTCGAGTTTAAGTTCAAGTGTAAGCTCAATTTTAAGTTTAAGTTCAGATCATTTTAAGTTCAATGTCAAGTTCAAATTCAAGTTCATATTAAATTTCAGGTCAATACGAGTTCAAGTTCAAGTTCGAGATCAAGTTCGAGGTCAAGTTTAAATTTGAGTGCAAGTTCAAATTTAAGTTAAAGTTCAAGTTCAGATCAGTTAAATTTCAAGTTCAAATTAAGATCCGCTAAAACTAAAATTTAAGTTAAATTTCAGAAGAGTTCGAGTTCAAGTTCAAGTTCAATTTTAGTTCAGTTCGGGTTTAAGTTCAAATTTAAGTTCGAGTTTAAATTCTAGATCAAGTTCAGATCAGTTCGAGTTATAGTTTATGGTAGAGCTAAAGTTCAATTTCGATTTTAGTTAAAGTTTATTGTCAGATCAGTTCGAGTTCTAGTTCAGGTTCAAGTTCAAGTCAGGTCGAGTTCAAGTTCGAATTCAAGTTCGAGGTAAAGTTCGAGTTCAAGTTCAAGTTCAGATCAGTTCGAGGTTAACTCGCGTTGAAGTTCATTCGAGTTCAAGTTCAAATTCAAGTTCCAGTTCAACTTCAAGTTCAAGCTCAAGTTCAAGTTTAAGTTCAGATCAGTTCGAGTTCAATGTCAAGTTCAAATTCGAGTTTACGTTCAAGTTCAGCTCAGTTCAAGTTGAAGTTCAAGTTCAAGTTCGAGATCAAGTTCAAGTTTGAGTTCAAGTGCAAGTTCAGATCAGTTCGATTTCAAGTTCAAATTAGTTAGAATTAAAATTTAAGCTCAAGTTCAGCTCACTTCGAATTCAAGTTCTACTTCGAGTTCAAGTTCGATTCGAATTCGAGTTCAGGTTCAAGGCAAATTCAAGTTCGAGTTCAAGTTCGAGTTAAAGTCGAGTTCAAGTTCAAATTCAAGTATAAGTTCTAGTTCAGGTCAGTTCGAGTCCTTGTTCAAGTTCGGGTTCAAGTTCGAGTTAAAGTTCGAGTTCTAGTTCGAGTTCACTATCGAGTTCAAGTTCAAGTTCAAGTTCAGGTCGGTTCGAGTCCTTATTCAAGTTCAAGTTCAAGTTCGCATTCAAGTTCGAGTTAAAGTTCGAAATTCGAATTCAAGTTTAAGTTCAAGCTAAAGTTCAGATCAGTTTGAGTTCAAGTTTAGTTAGAGTTCAAGTTCGATTTCAAGTTCAATTTCAAGTTCGAGTTCAAGTTCCAGTTCAAGTTCAAGGCAAATTCAAATTCGAGTTCAGTTCGAGTTCAAGTTCGAGTTCAAGTTCGAGTTCAACTTCAAGTTCCGGTCCGTTCGAGATTAAGTTCAAGGCAAATTAAAGTTCGAATTAAAGTTCGAGTTCACCTTCGTGTTCAAGTGCGAGTTACAGTTCGAGTTCAAGTTCAAGTTCAAGTTAATGTTCAGGTCCGTTAGAGTCATGTTCAAATTCTAGTTCAAGTTCGAATTCAAGTTCGAGTTCAAGTTCGAGTTAAAGTTCGAGTTCAAGTTCAAGTTCAAACTAAGTGTTCAGATCAGTTTGAGTTCAAGTTCTAGTTAGAGTTCAAGTTCGATTTAAGTTCAATTTCAAGTTCGAGTTCAAGTTTCCAGTTCAAGTTCAAGGCAAATTCAAATTCGAGTTCAAGTTCGAGTTCAAGTTCGAGTTCAAGTTCGAGTTCAACTTCAAGTTCAAGTTCAAGTTTCGGTACGTTCGAGTTCAAGTTCAAGGCAATGAAGTTCGAATTCAAGTTCAGTTCACTTTCGTGTTTCCAGTTCGAGTTCAAGTCGAGTTTCAAGTTCAAGTTCAAGTTAAATTTCAGATCCGTTCGAGTCCAAGTTCAAGTTCTATTTCAAATTCGAATTCAAGTTCGAGTTCAAGTATGAGTTAAAGTTCGAGTTCAAGTTCAAGTTCAGATCAGTTCGAGTTCAATTTCGCGTTGAAGTTCAATTGCGAGTTCAAGTTCAAACTCAAGTTTGAGTTCAAGTTCTAGTTCAAGCTCAATTTATGTTTAAATTCAGATCAGTTCGAGTTCAATGTCTAGTTCAAATTCGAGTTCATGTTAAAGTTTCTGGTCAGTGCGAGTTCAAGTTCAAGTTCGAAATCAAGTTCGAGTTCAAGTTTAAGTTCGAGTGCAAGTTTGAGTTAGGTTAAAGTTAAGTTCAGATCAGTTCAATTTTAAGTTTAAGTTCAGAACAGTTCGAGTTCAATTTCGCGTTGAAGTTCATTTCGAGTTCAAGTTCAAGTTCAAGTTCCAGTTCAAGTTCAAGTTCAAGCTCAAGTTCAAGTTTAAGTTCAGATCAGTTCGAGTTTAATTTCGCGTTGAAATTCAATTTCGAGTTCATGTTCAAATTAGAGTTCGAGTTTAAGTTCAAGTGTAAGCTCAATTTTAAGTTTAAGTTCAGATCATTTTAAGTTCAATGTCAAGTTCAATTCAAGTTCATATTAATTTCAGGTCAATACGAGTTTCAAGTTCAAGTTCGAGATCAAGTTCGAGGTCAAGTTTAAATTGAGTGCAAGTTCAAATTTAAGTTAAAGTTCAAGTTCAGATCAGTTAAATTTCAAGTTCAAATTAAGATCCGCTAAAACTAAAATTTAAGTTAAATTTCAGAAGAGTTCGAGTTCAAGTTCAAGTTCAATTTTAGTTCAAGTTCGGGTTTAAGTTCAAATTTAAGTTCGAGTTTAAATTCTAGATCAAGTTCAGATCAGTTCGAGTTTAAAGTTTATTGGTAGAGCTAAAGTTCAATTTCGATTTCAGTTAAAGTTTATTGTTCAGTTCAGTTCGAGTTCTAGTTAGGTTCATGTTCAAGTCAGTTCGAGTTCAAGTTCGAATTCAAGTTCGAGTTAAAGTTCGAGTTCAAGTTCAAGTTCAGATCAGTTCGAGGTTAACTTGGATTTAAGTTCGAGTTCAAGTTCAAATTCAAGTTAGAGTTCAAGTTCAAGCTCAAGTTCAAGTTTAAGTTTAAGTTCAGATCAGTTCGAGTTCAATGTCAAGTTCAATTTCGAGTTTACGTTCAAGTTCAGCTCAGTTCAAGTTGAAGTTCAAGTTCAAGTTCGAGTTCAAGTTCAAGTTGGAGTTCAAGTTTTAGTTCAAGTTCAAGTTCAGATCAGTTCGATTCAAGTTCAAGTTTAAGTTCAAATTAGTTCGAATTATAATTTAAGCTCAAGTTCAGCTCACTTCGAATTCAAGTTCTACTTCGAGTTCAAGTTCGAATTCGAAGTTCGGGTTCAAGTTCAGGCCATTCAAGTTCGAGTTCACGTTCGAGTTCAAGTTGAGTTAAAGGTCGAGTTCAAGTTCAGCTTCAAGTTTAGTTCTAGTTCAGGTCAGTTCGAGTCCAAGTCAAGTTCGGGTTTAAGTTCGTGTTAAAGCTCGAGTTCAAGTTCGAGTTCAAGATCGAGTTCAAGTTCAAGTCGGTTCGAGTCCTTATTCAAGTTCGAGTTTCAAGTTCGAATCAAGTTTAATGTTCAAGCTAAAGTTCAGTTCAGTTTGAGTTCAAGTTCTAGTTAGAGTTCAAGTTCGATTTCAAGTTCAATTTCAAATCTAGTTCAAGTTCTCAGTTCAAGTTCAAGCAAATTCAAATTCGAGTTCAGTTCGAGTTCAAGTTCGAGTTCAAGTTCGAGTTCAACTTCAAGTTCAAGTTCAAGTTCGGTCCGGTACAAGTTCAAATCAGTTGGAGTTAAATTTAAAGTCAAGTTCATGTCACTAGGAATTCAAGTTCTTGTTCGAGTTCAAGTTCGAGTTGAAGTTCGCGTTCAAGTTCTAGGCAAATTCAGTTTGAGTTCAAGTTTAAGTTCAGATCAGTTCGAGTGCAATTTCCCGTTTTAAGTTCAATTTCGGGTTCAAGTTCAAATTCAAGTTCGAGTTCAAGTTCAAGTTCAAGCTCAAGTTCATGTTTAAATTCAGACCAGTTAGAGTTCAATGCCAAGTTCAAATTCGAGTTCATGTTCAAGTTCAGGTAGTTCAGTTGAAGTTCAAGTTCAAGTTCGAGTTCAAGTTCAACTTCAAGTTCAAATTAAATTCAAGTTCAACTTCGAGTTCAATCTGTTCCAGTTCAAGTTCAAGATCAATTTCCAGTTCGAGGTTAAATTCAAGTTCAAGTTGATCAGTTCGATTTCAAGTTCAAGTTTAAGTTCGAATCAGTTTGAGGTAAAGTTTAAATTCATATTCAGGTCAGTTCGAGTCAAATTGAAGTTCGAGTTCAGTTCGAATTCAATTTCGAGTTCAAGATCGAGTTCAACTTCAAGTTCAAGTTCAAGTTTCGGTACGTTCGAGTTCAAGTTCAAGGCAAATTGAATTTCGAATTCAAGTTCGAGTTCACTTTCGTGTTCCAGTTCGAGTTCAAGTTCGAGTTCAAGTTCAAGTTCAAGTTCAAGTTCAGGTCCGTTCGAGTCCAAGTTCAAGTTCTATTTCAAATTCGAATTCAAGTTCGAGTTCAAGTTAGAGTTAAAGTTCGAGTTCAAGTTCAAGTTCAGATCAGTTCGAGTTCAATTTCGCGTTGAAGTTCAATTGCGAGTTCAAGTTCACTCAAGTTCGAGTTCAAGTTCAAGTTCAAGCTCAATTTTATGTTTAGTTCAGATCAGTTCGAGTACAAGTCTAGTTCAAATTCGAGTTCATGTTAAAGTTCTGGTCAGTGCGAGTTCAAGTTCAAGTTCAAATCAAGTTCGAGTTCAAGTTTAAGTTCGAGTGCAAGTTTGAGTTTAGGTTAAAGTTCAAGTTCAGATCAGTTCAATTTAAAGTTTAAGTTCAGAACAGTTCGAGTTCAATTTGCGTTTTGAAGTTCAATTTCGAGTTCAAGTTCAAGTTCAAGTTCAGTTCAAGTTCAAGTTCAAGTTCTTCAATCAGTTCGAGTTTAATTTCGCGTTGAATTCAAATTCGAGTTCATGTTCAAATTCAAGTTCGAGTTTAAGTTCAAGTTCAAGCTCAATTTTAAGTTCAAGTTCAGATCATTTCGAGTTCAATGTCAAGTTCAAATTCGAGTTCATGTTAAAGTTCAAGTCAATACAGTTCAAGTTCAAGTTCGGAGTCAAGTTCGAGTTCAAGTTAAGTTCGAGTGCAAGTTCAAATTTAAGTTAAAGTTCAAGTTCAGATCAGTTAAATTTCAAGTTAAATTAAGATCCGCTCGAGTTAAATTTAAGTTCAATTTCAGAACAGTTCGAGTTCAAGTTCAAGTTCAATTTTAGTTCAGTTCGAGTTCAAGTTCAAATTTAAGTTCGAGTTTAAATTCTAGATCAAGTTCAGATCAGTTCGAGTTATAGTTTATGGTAGAGCTAAAGTTCAATTTCGATTTCTAGTTAAAGTTTATTGTCAGATCAGTTCGAGTTCTAGTTCAGTTCAAGTTCAAGTCAGTTCGAGTTCAAGTTCGAATTCAAGTTCGAGGTAAAGTTCGAGTTCAAGTTCAAGTTCAGATCAGTTCGAGGTTAACTTCCGTTGAAGTTCAATTTCGAGTTCAAGTTCAAATTCAAGTTCCAGTTCAAGTTCAAGTTCAAGTTCAAGTTCAAGTTTAAGTTCAGATCAGTTCGAGTTCAATGTCAAGTTCAAATTCGAGTTTACGTTCAAGTTCAGTTCAGTTCAAGTTGAAGTTCAAGTTCAAGTTCGAGTTCAAGTTCAAGTTTGAGTTCAAGTGCAAGTTCTGATCAGTTCGAGTCAAGTTCAAAATTAGTTAGGAATTAAAATTTAAGCTCAAGTTCAGTCACTTCGAATTCAAGTTCTACTTCGAGTTCAAGTTCGAATTCGAATTCGAGTTCAAGTTCAAGGCAAATTCAAGTTCGAGGTTCAAGTTCGAGTTCAAGTTCAAGTTCAAGATCAATTCAAGTTTAAGTTCAAGTTCAGGTCAGTTCAAGTCTTGTGCAAGTTCGAGTTCAAGTTGAGTTAAAGTTCGAGTTCAAGTTCGAGTTCAGTTCGAGTTCAAGTTCAAGTTCAAGTTAAGTTCGGTTCGAGTCCTTATTCAAGTTCAGTTTCAGTTCGCATTCATCAAGTTCGAGTTAAAGTTCGAATTCAAGTTTATGTTCAAGCTAAAGTTCAGATCAGTTTGGTTCAAGTTTATTTAGAGTTCAAGTTCGAGTTCAAGTTCAAGTTCAAGTTCGAGTTCAAGTTCCAGTTCAAGTTCAAGGCAAATCAAAATTCGAGTTCAGTTCGAGTTCAAGTTCGGTTCAAGTTTGAGTTCAAGTTCAAAATTCGGATCCGTTCGAGTTAAGTTCAAGGCAAGTTAAAGTTCGAATTCAAGTTGGAGTTCACCTTCGTGTTCAAGTTCGAGTTACAGTCGAGTTCAAATTCAAGTTCAAGTTCAAGTTCAGGTCCGTTCGAAGTTCATGTTCAAGTTCTATTTCAAGTTCGAATTCAGTTCGAGTTTCAAGTTTCGAGTTCAAGTTCGAGTTAAGTTCAAGTTCAAATTAAAGTTCGAGATCAGTTCAAGTTCAAGTTCAAGTTAGAGTCAAGTTCGATTTTAAGTTCAATTTCAAGTTCGAGTTCAAGTTCCAGTTCAAGTTCAAGCAAATTCAAGTTCGAGTTCAAGTTCGAGTTTCAAGTTCGAGTTCAAGTTCGAGTTCAACTTCAAGTTCAAGTTCAAGTTTCGGTACGTTCGAGTTCAAGTTCAGCAATTAAATTTCGATTCAAGTTCAAGTTCACTTTCGGTTCAGTTCGAGTTCAAGTTCGAGTCAAGTTCAAGTTCAAGTTAAAATTTCAGATCGTTCGAGTCCAAGTTCAACTTCTATTTCAAATTCGAATTCATGTTCGAGTTCAAGTTAGAGTTAAAACAAGTTCAAGTTCAAGTTCAGATCAGTTCGAGTTCATTTCGCGTTGAAGTTCAATTGCGAGTTCAAGTTCAAAATAAAGTTCAATTTTAAGTTTAAGTTCAGATCAGTTCGAGTTAAATGTCAAGTTCAAATTCGAGTTCATGTTAAAGTTCAGGTCAGTTCGAGTTCAAGTTCAAGTTCAAATCAAGTTCGAGTTCAAGTTTAGTTCGAGTGCAAGTTTGAGTTTAGGTTAAAGTTCAAGTTCAGATCAGTTCAATTTTAAGTTTAAGTTCAGAACAGTTCGAGTTCAATTTCGAGTTTGAAGTTCAATTTCGAGTTCAAATTTAAGTTCAAGTTCCAGTTCAAATTCAAGTTCAAGCTCATGTTCAAGTTTGATGTTCAGTTCAGTTCGAGTTTAATTTCGCGTTGAAATTCAATTTCGAGTTCATGTTCAAATTAGAGTTCGAGTTTAAGTTCAAGTTAAGTTCAATTTTAAGTTCAAGTTCAGATCATTTAAGTTCAATGTTCAAGTTCAATTTCAAGTTCATAGTAAAGTTCGGTCAATTCGAAGTTCAAGTTCAAGTTCGAGATCAAGTTCGAGTTAAAGTTCGATTCAAGTTTAGTTCAAGCTAAAGTTCAGATCAGTTGAGTTCAAGCTTTAGTTAGAGTTCAAGTTCGATTTCAAGTTCAATTTCAAGTTCGAGCTCAAGTTCCAGTTCAAGTTCAAGGCAAATTCAAATTCGAGTTCAGTTCGAGTTCAAGTTCGAGTTCAAGTTCGAGTTTAACTTCAAGTTCGATCCGTTCGAGATTAAGTTCAAGGCAAATTAAAGTTCGAATTAAAGTTCGAGTTCACCTTCGTGTTCAAGTGCGAGTTACAGTTCGAGTTCAAGTTCAAGTTCAAGTTAAAGTTCAGGTCCGTTCGAGTCCATGTTCAAATTCTATTTCAAGTTCGAATTCAAGTTCGAGTTCAAGTTCGAGTTAAAGTTCGAGTTCAAGTTCAAGTTCAAACTAAAGTTCAGATCAGTTTGAGTTCAAGTTCAAGTTCGATTTTAAGTTCAATTTCAAGTTCGAGTTCAAGTTCCAGTTCAAGTTCAAGGCAAATTCAAATTCGTTGTTCAAGTTCGAGTTCAAGTTCGAGTTCAACTTCAAGTTCAAGTTCAAGTTTCGGTACGTTCGAGTCAGTTCAAGTTCAAGGCAAATTGAAGTTCGAATTCAAGTTCAAGTTTCACTTTCGTGTTCCAGTTCGAGTTCAAGTTCGAGTTCAAGTTCAAGTTCAAGTTAAATTTCAGATCCGTTCGAGTCCAAGTTCAACTTCTATTTCAATTCGAATTCAAGTTCGAGTTCAAGTAAGAGTTAAAATTCAAGTTCAAGTTCAAGTTCAGATCAGTTCGAGTTCAATTTCGCGTTGAAGTTCAATTTCGAGTTCAAGTTCAAGTTCAAGTTCCAGTTCAAGTTCAAGTTCAAGCTCATATTCAAGTTTAAGTTCAGATCAGTTCGAGTTTAATTTCGCGTTGAAATTCAATTTCGAGTTCATGTTCAAATTAGAGTTCGAGTTTAAGTTCAAGTGTAAGCTCAATTTTAAGTTTAAGTTCAGATCATTTTAAGTTCAATGTCAAGTTCAAATTCGAGTTCATATTAAAGTTCAGGTCAATACGAGTTCAAGTTCAAGTTCGAGATCAAGTTCGAGGTCAAGTTTAAATTTGAGTGCAAGTTCAAATTTAAGTTAAAGTTCAAGTTCAGATCAGTTAAATTTCAAGTTCAAATTAAGATCCGCTAAAACTAAAATTAAGTTAAATTTCAGAAGAGTTCGAGTTCAAGTTCAAGTTCAATTTTAGTTCAGTTCGGGTTTAAGTTCAAATTTAAGTTCGAGTTTAAATTCTAGATCAAGTTCAGATCAGTTCGAGTTATAGTTTATGGTAGAGCTAAAGTTCAATTTCGATTTCCAGTTAAAGTTTATTGTCAGATCAGTTCGAGTTCTAGTTCAGGTTCATGTTCAAGTCAGTTCGAGTTCAAGTTCGAATTCAAGTTCGAGTTAAAGTTCGAGTTCAAGTTCAAGTTCAGATCAGTTCGAGGTTAACTTGGATTTAATTTTGAGTTCAAGTTCAAATTCAAGTTAGAGTTCAAGTTCAAGCTCAAGTTCAAGTTTAAGTTTAAGTTCAGATCAGTTCGAGTTCAATGTCAAGTTCAATTTCGAGTTTACGTTCAAGTTCAGTTCAGTTCAAGTTGAAGTTCAAGTTCAAGTTCGAGATCAAGTTCAAGTTGGAGTTCAAGTTTGAGTTCAAGTGCAAGTTCAGATCAGTTCGAATTCAAGTTCAAGTTTAAGTTCAAATTAGTTCGAATTAAAATTTAAGCTCAAGTTCGGCTCACTTCGAATTCAAGTTCTACTTCGAGTTCAAGTTCGAATTCGAATTCGGGTTCAAGTTCAAGGCCAATTCAAGTTCGAGTTCACGTTCGAGTTCAAGTTTGAGTTAAAGGTCGAGTTCAAGTTCAGCTTCAAGTTTAAGTTCTAGTTCAGGTCAGTTCGAGTCCAAGTCCAAGTTCGGGTTTAAGTTCGTGTTAAAGCTCGAGTTCAAGTTCGAGTTCAAGTTCAAGTCGGTTCGAGTCCTTATTCAAGTTCGAGTTCAAGTTCGAATTCAAGTTTATGTTCACGCTAAAGTTCAGATCAGTTTGAGTTCAAGTTCTAGTTAGAGTTCAAGTTCGATTTCAAGTTCAATTTCAAGTCCTAGTTCAAGTTCCAGTTCAAGTTCAAGCAAATTCAAATTCGAGTTCAGTTCGAGTTCAAGTTCGAGTTCAAGTTCGAGTTCAACTTCAAGTTCAAGTTCAAGTTCCGGTCCGGTACAAGTTCAAATCAGTTGGAGTTAAATTTAAAGTCAAGTTCAAGTCACTAGGAATTCAAGTTCTTGTTCGAGTTCAAGTTCGAGTTGAAGTTCGCGTTCAAGTTCTAGGCAAATTCAAGTTTGAGTTCAAGTTTAAGTTCAGATCAGTTCGAGTGCAATTTCCGTTTAAGTTCAATTTCGAGTTCAAATTCAAATTCAAGTTCGAGTTCAAGTTCAAGTTCAAGCTCAAGTTCAAGTTTAAATTCAGACCAGTTAGAGTTCAATGCCAAGTTCAAATTCGAGTTCATGTTCAAGTTCAGGTACGTATCAGTTGAAGTTCAAGTTCAAGTTCGAGTTCAAGTTCGAGTTCAAGTTCAACTTCAAGTTCAAATTAAATTCAAGTTCAACTTCGAGTTCAAATCTGTTCCAGTTCAAGTTCAAGCTCAATTTCCAGTTCGAGTTTAAATTCAAGTTCAAGTTCAGGTCAGTTCGATTTCAAGTTCAAGTTTAAGTTCAAATCAGTTTGAGGTAAAGTATAAATTCATATTCAGGTCAGTTCGAGTCCAAATTCAAGTTCGAGTTCAATTTCGATTTCAAGTTCGAGTTCAAATTCAAGGCAAATTCAAGTTCGAGTTCAAGTTCGAGTTCAAGTTCGAGTTCATGTTCGACTTCAAGTTTAAGTTCAAGTTCAAATTTAAGTTCGAGTTCAGGTCAGTTCGTATCCAACTTCAAGTTCGAGTTCAAGTTCCAGTTCAAGTTCGAATTCAAGTTCGAGGTAAAGTTCGAGTTCAAGTTAAAATTCAGATTATTTCAAGTTCAATTTCGAGTTCAAGTTCAAATTCAAGTTCCAGTTCAAGTTCAAGTTCAAGCTCAAGTTCAAGTTTATGTTCAGATCTGTTCGAGTTCAATGTCAAGTTCAAATTCGAGTTCCTGTTCAAGTTCAGGTCAGTTCGGGTTGAAGTTCAAATTAAAGTTCTAGTTCCAGTTCAAGTTCGAATTCAAATTTGAGCTCAAGATTAAGTTCAAATTCAACTTCAAATTCAAGTTGGAGTTCAAATATGTTCAACTTCAAGTTCAATCTCAATTTCTGGTTCGAGTTCAAATTCAAGTTCAGTTTCAGATCAGTTGGAGTTCAAGTTGAGGTTTAAGTTCAAATTAGTTTGAGTTAAGGTATAAGTTCAAGTTCCGGTAAGTTCGAGTCCAAGTTCAAGTTCGACTTCAAGTTCCAATTCAAGTTCGAGTTCAAGTTCGAGTTCAAGCTCAAGTTCAAGTTTAAGTTCAGACCAGTTAGAGTTCAATGTCAAGTTCAAATTCGAGTTCATGTTCAAGTTCAGGTCAGTTCGAGATGAAGTTCAAATTCAAGTTCGTGTTCCAGTTCAAGTTCGAGTTCAAGTTCGAGTTCAAGTTCGAGTTCAAGTTCGAGTTCAAGTTCAAGTCAAAGTTCAGATCAGTTCGAGTTCAAGTTAGAGTTAAAGTTCAAATCACTTCGAGTTAAAGTTTAAGCTCAAGTTCAGGTCACTTCGAGTTCAAGTTCGAGTTCGAGTTCAAGTTCGAATTCAAGTTCAAGGCAAATTCAAGTTCGAATTTATGTTCAAATTCAAGTTTGAGTTCAAGTTCAAGGTTAATTTCAAATCATTTCGAGTTAAAGTTTAAGCTCAAGTTCAGGTCACTTCGAATTCAAGTTGTAGTTCGAGTTCATGTTCGACCTCAAGTTCAAGTTCAAGTTCAAGTTCAAATTTAAGTTCAATTTCGGGTCTGTTCGAGTCCAACTTCAAGTTCGGGTTCAAATTCGAATTCCAGTTCGAGTTCAAGTTTGAGTTCAAGTTCGAGATCAAGTTCAAATTCAAATTCAAATTCGAGTTCAAGTTGGAATTCAAGTTCGAGTTCAAGATCGAGTTCAATTTCAAGTTCAAGTTCTAGTTCAAGTTCAGGTCCGTTCCAGTCCAAATTCAAGTTCGAGTTCAAGTTCGAATTCAAGTTAGAGTTCAAGTTCAAGTTTAAATTTAAATCGGTTCGAGTTAAAGTTTAAGCTCAAGTTCAAGTCACTTCAAGTTCACGTTCGAGTTCGAGTTCAAGTTCAAGTTCAAGTACAGATCAGTTCGAGTTCAAGTTCAAGTTTAAGTTCAAATCTGTTCGAGTTAAAGTATAAGTTCAAGTTCAGGTCAGTTCGATTTCAAGTACAAGTTCGAGTTCAAGTTCAAGGCAAATTCAAGTTCGAGTTCATGTTCGAGTTCAAGTTTAAGCTGGTGTTCAGGTCATTTCGAGTTCAAGTTCTAATTCGTGTTCGAGTTCAAGTTCAAGGCAAATTCAAGTTCGAGTTTATCTTCAAATTCAAGTTCGAATTCAAGTTTAAGTTTAAGTTCAAATCAGTTCGAGTTAAATTTAAGCTCAAGTTCAGGTCACTTCGAATTCAAGTTCTTGTTCGAATTCAAGTTCGAGTTCAAGTTCAAGGCAAATTCAAGTTCGAGTTCAAGTTCGAGTTCCAGTTCGAGTTAATGGTCGAGATCTAGATCAAATTAAAGTTCAAGTTTAAGTTCAACTTTAGGACAGTTCAAATCCCAGTGCAATTTCGAGTTCAAGTTTGAGTTAAAGTTCGGTTTCAAGTTCAAATTCAAGTTTGAATTCAAGTTGGAATTCAAGTTCGAGTTCAAGTTCGAGTTCAAGATCGAGATCAAGTTCAAGTTCAAGTTTAGGTCGGTTCGAGTCCTTATTTAAGTTCGAGTTTAATTTCGAATTCAAGTTCGAGTTAGGATTCGAATTCTACTTCAAGTTCAAGTTCAGATCAATTCTAGTGCAATTTTGCCTTCAAGTTCAATTTCGAGTTCAACTTCAAGTTCAAGCTCACGTTCAAGTTTAAGTTTAGACCAGTTCGAGTTTAATGTCAAGTTTAAATTCGAGTTCATGTTCAAGTTCAGTTACGTATCAGTTGAAGTTTAACTTCAAGTTCGAGTTCAAGTTCAAGTTCGAGTTCAAGTTCTAGTTCAAGTTCAAGTTCAAATTAAATTCAAGTTCAAGTTCGAGTACAAATCTGTTCAAGTTCAAGTTCAAGCTCACTTTCTAGATCGAGTTCAAGTTCGAGTTCAGATCAGTTCGAGTTCAAGTTCAAGTTTAAGTTCAAATTAGTTCGAGTTAAAGTTTATGCTCAAGTTCAGCTCACTTCGAATTCAAGTTCTACTTCGAGTTCAAGTTCGAATTCAAATTCGAGTTCAAGTTCAAGTTTGAGTTCAAGTTCCAGTTCAAATTCAAGTTCGAGTTCAAGTTTAAGTTCAAATTTAACTTCAAGTTCAAGTTCAAGTTCGAGTTCAAATCTGTTCAAGTTCAAGTTCAACCTCAATTTCTGGTTCGAGTTCAAGTTCAAGTTCAATTGCAGATGAATTGGAGTTCAAGTTGAGGTTTAAGTTCAAATGAGTTCGAGTTGAGGTATAAGTTCCAGTTCGGGTCAGTTCGAGTCCAAGTTCAAGTTCGAGTTCAAGTCCGAATTCAAGCTCTAGTTCGAGATAAATTTCAAGTTCAAGTTCGAATTCAAGTTCAAACTAAACTTCAGATCAGTTTGAGTTCAAGTTCTAGTTCGAGTTCAAGTTCGAATTCAAGTTCAATTTCAAGTTCAAGTTCAAGTTCTAATTCAGATCAGATTGAGTTCATGTTCAATTTCGAGATCAAGTTTAAGTTCAATTTCAAGTTCGAGTTCGAGTTCAAGTTAAAGTTCATATTCAGATCAGTTCGAGATCAAGTTCAAGGAAAGCTCAAGTTCAAGTTCTAGTTCGAGTTCAAGTTCGAGTTCAAGCTCAACGCAAATTCAATTTCGAGTTCACGTTCGAATTCAAGTTCGAGTTCAAGTTCGAATTCAAGTTCGAGTTCAAGTTCAGATCAGTTCGAATTCAAGTTCGAGTTCAAGTTCAAGTTCAAGTTTAAGTTCAAATTATTTCGAGTTAATGTTTAAGCTCCAGTTCAGGTCACTTTGATTTCAAGTTCTAGTTTTAGTTCAAGTTCGAATTCAAGTTCGAATTCAAGTTCTAGGTAAATTCAAGTTCGAGTTCACCTTCAATTCAAGTTCGATTTATGTTTAAGTTTAAGTTCAAGTTCAAACTATAGTTCAGATCAGTTTGAGTTCAAGTTCTAGTTCGAGTTTAAGTTCGAATGCAAGTTTTAGTCCAAGTTCGAGTTAAAGTTTAAGTAAAAGTTCGAGTTAATGTTCAACTTCAAGGTCAAACTGAAGTTCAGATCAGTTTGAGTTCAAGTTCTAGTTCGAGTTCAAGTTCGAATCTAAGTTTAATTTCAAGTTCCAGTTCAAGTTCCAGTTCAAGTTCAAGGCAAATTCAAGTTCGAGTTCAAGTTCGAGTTTAAGTTCAAGTTCATGTTCACGTCCGTTCGAGTTCAAGTTCAAGGCAAATTCAAATTCGAGTTCAAGTTCGGGTTCTAGTTCGAGTTAAAATTCGAGTTCAATTTCAAGTTCAAGTTCAGATCAGTTCGAGTTCAATTTCGCGTTGAAGTTTAATTTCGAGTTCAATTTCAAACTCAAGTTCGAGTTTATGTTCAAGTAAAAACTCAATTTTAAGTTTAAGTTCAGATCAGTTCGAGTTCAATGTCAAGTTCAAATTCTAGTTCATGTTAAAATTCAGGTCAGTACGAGTTCAAGTTCAAGTACGAGATCTAGTTCGAGTTTACGTTCAATTTCGAGTTCAAGTTCTAGTTTAAGTTAAAATTTAAGTTTAGATCAGTTCAAATTCAAGTTCAAATTCAGATCCGTTCCAGTTCAAGTTTAAGTTCAAGTTCAGAACAGTACGTGTTCAAGTTCAAGTTCAATTTTAGTTCCGTTCCAGTTCAAGTTTAAATTCAGGTTCAGATCAGTTCAAGTTCAAGTTCAACTTTAAGTTCGAGTTTACGTTTAAGATCAAGTTCAGATCAGTTCATGTTATAGTTAATGTTCGAACTAAAGTTCAACTTGGATTTCTAGTTCAAGTTTATCGTCAGATCAATTCGATTTCTAGTTCAAGTTCAAGTTCAAGTTTAATATAGAGTTCAATTTCAAGTTCAAGTTCAGATCAGATCGAGTTCCATTTTGCGTTGAAGTTCAATTTCGAGTTCAAGTTCAAATTCAAGTTCGAGTTCTAGTTCAAGTTCAAGCTCAAGTTCAAATTTAAGTTCAGATCAGTTCGAGTTCAATGTCAAGTTCAAATTAAAGTTCATGTTCAAATTCAAGTAAGTATCAGTTGAAGTTCGACTTCATGTTCGAGTTCAAGTTCAAGTTCGAGTTCAAGTTCGAGTTCAAGTTCAAGTTCAATTAAATTCAAGTTCAAGCTCGAGTTCAAATATGTTCAAGTTCAAGTTCAAGCTCAATTTCTAGATCGAGTTCAAGTTCAAGTTCAGATCAGTTCGAGTTCAAGTTCAAGTTTAAGTTCAAATCAGTTCGAGTTAAAGTATAAGTTCAAGTTCAGGTCAGTTCGAGTCCAAGTTCAAGTTTGAGTTCAAGTTCGTATTCAAGTTCGAGTTCAAGTTCGAGTTAAAGTTCAAGTTTAATTTCGAGTTCAAGTTCAAGTTCCAGCTAAAGTTCAGATCAGTTTGAGTTCAAGATTCTAGTTAGAGTTCAAGTTCGATTTCCAGTTCCAGTTCAAGTTCAAGCAAATTCAAATTCGAGTTCAGTTCGAGTTAAAGTTCGAGTTCAAGTTCGAGTTCAAGTTCAAGTTCAAGTTCCGGTCTGTTCGAGTTCAAGTTTAAGACAAATTAAAGTTCGAATTCAAGTTCGAGTTCACGTTCGAGTTAAAGTTCGAGTTCAAGTTCAAATTCAAGTTCGAGTTCAAGTTGGAATTCAAGTTCGAGATAAATTTCGAGTTCAAGTTCAAGTTCAGGTCCGTTCGAGTCCTAATTCAAATTCGAGTTCAAGTTGGAATTCAAGTTCGAGTTCAACTTTAAGTTCAGATCAGTTGCAGTTCAAGTCCAGGTTTAAATTCAAATCAGTTCGAGTTAAGGTATAAGTTCAAGCTCAGGTCAGTTCGAATACAAGTTCAAGTTCAAATTCAAGTTCGAATTCAAGTTCTAGTTCGAGTTAAAATTCAAGTTCAAGTTCGAGTTCAAGTTCAAGTTCAAACTAAATTTCAAATCAGTTTGTGTTCAAGTTCTATCTCGAGTTCAAGTTCAAATTCAAGTTCAATTTCAAGTTCAAGTTCAAGTTCTAATTCAGATCAGTTTGAGTTCAAGTTCAAGTTCGAGATCAAGTTCAAGTTCATGTTCAGATTAGTTCAAGTTCAAGTTCAAGTTCAATTTCAAGTTCGAGTTTGAGATCGAGTTTAAGTTAAAGTTCAAGTTCTATTTAAGTTCAGATCCGTTCGAGATCAAGTTCAAGGCACGCTCAAGTTCAAGTTCTAGTTCGAGTTCAAGTTCGAGTTTAAGTTCGAGTCCAAGCTCAAGGCAAATTCAAGTTCGAGTTCATGTTCGAGTTCAAGTTCGAGTTCAAGTTCGAGTTCAAGTTCAAGTAAAATTTCAGATCAGATAGAGTTCAAGTTCAAGTTTAAGTTCAAATCACTTCGAGTTAAGGTTTAAGCTCAAGTTCAGGTCACTTCGAATTCAAGTTCTATTTCGAGTTTAAGTTCGAATTCAAGTTCTAGTTCAAATTCAAGAGAAATTGGTGACAAGTTCGGGTTCATCTTCCAATTCAAGTTCGAGTTCAAGTTCAAGGCAAATTCAAGTTCGAGTTTAATTTCGAGTTAAATGTCGAGTCCAATTTCAAGTTCAAGTTGAAGTTTAAGTTCAAATTCAGGTCAGTTCGAGTCCAAGTTCAAGTGTTCGAGTTCAAAGTTCGTGTTCAAGTTCGAGTTCAAGTTCGAGTTCAAGTTCGAGTTCAAACGTTCGAGTTAAGTTCGAGTTCAAGTTCAAATTCAAGCTCAAGTTCAAGTTTAATTTCAGACCAGTTCGTGTTCAATGTCAAGTTTCAAATTCGAGTTCATGTTCAAGTTCAGGTACGTATCAATTGAAGTTCAACTTCAAGTTCGAGTTCAAGTTCAAGTTCGAGTTCAAGTTCGAGTTCAAGTTCAAGTTCGAGTTCAAGTTGGAATTCAGTTCGATTTTCAAGTTCGAGTTCAAGTTCAAGTTCAAGTTCAGGTCCGTTTGAGTCGAATTCAAGTTCGAGTTCAAGTTCGAATTCAAGTTCGACTTAAAGTTCGAATTCAAGTTTAAGTTCAAGTTCAGATCAGACCGAGTGCAATTTCGCTTTGAAGTTCAATTTCGAGTTAAAGTTCAAGTTCAAGCTCAAGTTCAAGTTTAAGTTCAGACCAGTAGGTGTTCAATGTCAAATTCAATTCGAATACATGTTCAAGTTCAGGTACGTATCAGTTGAAGTTCAACTTCAAATTCGAGTTCAAGTTCAAGTTCGAGTTCAAGTTCGAGTTCAGTTCAAGTTCAAGTTCAAGTTCAATTAAATTCATGTTCCAGTTCGACTTCAAATCTGTTCAAGTTCAAGTTCAAGTTCAAGCTCAAATTCTAGATCGAGTTCAAGTTCAAGTTCAAGCTAAAGTTCAGATCAGTTTGGGTTCAAGTTCTAGTTCGAGTTCAAGTTCGATTTCAAGTTCAATTTCAAGTTCAAGTTCAAGTTCCAGTTCAAGTTCAAGGCAAATGTAAATTCGAGTTCAGTTCCAGTTCAAGTTCGAGTTAAAGTTCGAGTTCAAGTTCAAGTCCATGTTCAGATCAGTTCGAGTTTAATTTCGCGTTGATATTCAATTTCGAGTTCATGTTCAAATTCAAGTTCGACTTTAAGTTCAAGTTCAAGCTCAATTTTAAGTTTAAGTTCAGATCATTTCGAGTTCAATGTCAAGTTCAAATTCGAGTTCATGTTAAAGTTCAGGTCAATACGGGTTCTAGTTCAAGTTCGAGATCAAGTTCGAGTTCATGTTCAAATTTAAGTTAAAGTTCAAATTCAGATGAGTTAAATTTCAAGTTCAAATTAAGATCCGCTCGAGTTAAAATTTAAGTTCAATTTCAGAACAGTTTGAGTTCAAGTTTAAGTTCAATTTTAGTTCAGTTCGAGTTCAAGTTCAAATTTAAATTCGAGTTTAAATTCTAGATCAAGTTCACATCAGTTCGAGTTATAGTTTATGGTAGAGCTAAAGTGCAATTTCGATTTCTAGTTAAAGTTTATTGTCAGATCAGTTCGAGTTCTAGTTCAGGTTCAAGTTCAAGTCAGTTCGAGTTCAAGTTCGAATTCAAGTTCGAGGTAAAATTCGAGTTAAAGTTCAAGTTCAGATCAGTTCGAGGTTAACTTCGCGTTGAAGTTCAATTTCGAGTTCAAGTTCAAATTCAAGTTGCAGTTCAACTTCAAGTTCAAGCTCAAGTTCAAGTTTAAGTTCAGATCAGTTCGAGTTCAATGTCAAGTTCAAATTCGAGTTTGCGTTCAAGTTCAGCTCAGTTCAAGTTGAATTTCAAGTTCAAGTTCGAGATCAAGTTCAATGTTCGAGTTCAAGTTTGAGTTCAAGTGCAAGTTCAGATCAGTTCGAATTCAAGTTCAAATTAGTTAGAGTTAAAATTTAAGCTCAAGTTCAGCTCATTTCGAATTCAAGTTCTACTTCGAGTTCAAGTTCGAATTCGAATTCGAGTTCAAGTTCAAGGCAAATTCAAGTTCAATTCAAGTTCGAGTTAAAAGTCGAGTTCAAGTTCAAATTCAAGTATAAGTTCTAGTTCATGTCAGTTCGAGTCCAAGTTCAAGTTCGGGTTCAAGTTCGAGTTAAAGTTCGAGTTCAAGTTCGAGTTCACTATCGAGTTCAAGTTAAGTTCAACTTCAGGTCGGTTCGAGTCCTTATTCAAGATCAAGTTCAAGTTCAAATTCAAGTTCGAGTTAAAGTTCGAATTCAAGTTTAAGTTCAAGCTAAAGTTCAGATCAGTTTGAGTTCAAGTTTTAGTTAGAGTTCAAGTTCGATTTCAAGTTCAATTTCAAGTTCGAGCTCAAGTTCCAGTTCAAGTTCAAGGCAAATTCAAATTCGAGTTCAGTTCGAGTTCAAGTTCGAGTTCAAGTTCGAGTTCAACTTCAAGTTCAAGTTCAAGTTTCGGTACGTTCGAGTTCAAGTTCAAGGCAAATTAAAGTTCGAATTCAAGTTCAAGTTCACTTTCGTGTTCAGTTCTAGTTCAAGTTCGAGTTCAAAATTCATGTTCAAGTTCAAGTTTAAATTTCAGATCCGTTCGAGTCCAAGTTCAACTTCTATTTCAAATTCGAATTCAAATTCGAGTTCAAGTAAGAGTTAAAGTTCGAGTTCAAGTTCAAGTTCAGATCAGTTCGTATTCAATTTCGCGTTGAAGTTCAATTGCGAGTTCACTTTCAAACTCAAGTTCGAGTTCAAGTTCAAGCTCAAGTTCAAGTTCATGTTCAGATCAAGTTCGAGTTTAATTTCGCGGTTGTAATTAATTTCGAGTTCATGTTCAAATTCAAGATTGACTTTAAGTGCAAGTTCAAGTTCAATTTTAAGTTAAGTTCTGATCATTTCGAGTTCAATGTCAAGTTCAAAATTCGAGTTCATGTTAAAGTTCAGGTTCAATACGAAGTTTTAGTTTAAGTTCGAGATCAAGTTCGAGTTCAAGTTTTAAGTTCGAGTGCAAGTTCAAGTTTAAGTTTAAAGTTCAAGTTCAGATGAGTTAAATTTCAAGTTCAAATTAAGATCCGTTCGAGTTAAAATTTAAGTTCAATTTCAGAACAGTTCGAGTTCAAGTTCAAGTTCAATTTTTAGTTCAGTTCGAGTTCAAGTTCAAATTTAAGTTCGAGTTTAAATTCTAGATCAAGTTCAGATCAGTTCGAGTTATAGTTTATGTAGAGCTAAAGTGCAATTTCGATTTCTAGTTAAAGTTTATTGTCAGATCAGTTCGAGTTCTAGTTCAGGTTCAAGTTCAAGTCAGTTCGAGTTCAAGTTCGAATTCAAGTTCGAGGTAAAGTTCGAGTTCTAGTTCAAGTTCAGATCAGTTCGAGGTTAACTTCGCGTTGAAGTTCAATTTCGAGTTCAAGTTCAAATTCAAGTTCAATTCAACTTCAAGTTCAAGCTCAACTTCAAGTTTAAGTTCAGATCAGTTCGAGTTCAATGTCAAGTTCAAATTCGAGTTTACGTTTAAGTTCAGCTCAGTTCAAGTTGAAGTTCTAGTTCAAGTTCGAGATCAAGTTCAAGTTCGAGTTCAAGTTTGAGTTCAAGTGCAAGTTCAGATCAGTTCGAATTCAAGTTCAAATTAGTTAGAGTTAAAATTTAAGCTCAAGTTCAACTCACTTCGAATTCAAGTTCTACTTCGAGTTCAAGTTCGAATTCGAATTCGAGTTCAAGTTAGGCAAATTCAAGTTCGAGTTCAAGTTCGAGTTAAAAGTCGAGTTCAGTTCAAATTCAAATATAAGTTCTAGTTCAGGTCAGTTCGAGTCCAAGTTCAAGTTCGGGTTCAAGTTCGAATTAAAGTGTTAGAGTTCTAGTTCGAGTTCATTAACGAGTTCAAGTTCAAGTTCAAGTTCAGGTCGGTTCGAGTCTTATTCAAGTTCAAGTTCAAGTTCGAATTCAAGTTCGAGTTAAAGTTCGAATTCAAGTTTAAGTTCAAGCTAAAGTTCAGATCAGTTTGAGTTCAAGCTTGTTAGAGTTCAAGTTCGATTTCAAGTTCAATTTCAAGTTCGAGCTCAAGTTCCAGTTCAAGTTCAAGGCAAATTCAAATTCGAGTTCAGTTCGAGTTCAAGTTCGAGTTCAAGTTCGAGTTCAACTTCAAGTTCAAGTTCAAGTTTCGGTACGTTCGAGTTCAAGTTCAAGGCAAATTAAAGTTCGAATTCAAGTTCAAGTTCACTTTCGTGTTCCAGTTCGAGTTCAAGTTCGAGTTCAAGTTCATATTCAAGTTCAAGTTAGATCCGTTCGAGTCCAAGTTCAACTTCTATTTCAAATTCGAATTCAAGTTCGAGTTCAAGTAAGAGTTAAAGTTCGAGTTCAAGTTCAAGTTCAGATCAGTTCGAGTTCAATTTCGCGTTGAAGTTCAATTGCGAGTTCAAGTTCAAACTCAAGTTCGAGTTCAAGTTCAAGTTCAAGCTCAATTTTATGTTTAAGTTCAGATCAGTTCGAGTTCAATGTCAAGTTCAAATTCGAGTTCATGTAAAAGTTCAGGTCAGTACGAGTTCAAGTTCAAGTTCGAGATCAAGTTCGAGTTCAAGTTTAAGTTCGAGTGCAAGTTCGAGTTTAGGTTAAAGTTCAAGTTCAGATCAGTTCAATTTTAAGTTTAAGTTCAGAACAGTTCGAGTTCCAATTTCGCGTTGAAGTTCAATTTCGAGTTCAAGTTCAAGTTCAAGTTCCAGTTCAAGTTCAAGTTCAAGCTCAAGTTCAAGTTCATGTTCAGATCAGTTCGAGTTTAATTTCGCGTTGAAATTAATTTCGAGTTCATGTTCAAATTCAAGTTTGAGTTTAAGTTCCAGTTCAAGCTCAATTTTAAGTTTAAGTTCAATCATTTCGAGTTCAATGTCAAGTTTCAAATTCGAGTTCATGTTAAAGTTCAGGTCATTACGAGTTTTAGTTCAAGTTCGAGATCAAGTTCGAGTTCAAGTTTAAGTTCGAGTTCTAGTTCAGGTTCAAGTTCAAGTCAGTTCGAGTTCAAGTTCGAATTCAAGTTCGAGGTAAATTTCGAGTTCAAGTTCAAGTTCAGATCAGTTCGAGGTTAACTTCGCGTTGAAGTTCAATTTCGAGTTCAAGTTCAAATTCAAGTTCCAGTTCAACTTCAAGTTCAAGCTCAAGTTCAAGTTTAAGTTCAGATCAGTTCGAGTTCAATGTCAAGTTCAAATTCGGGTTTACGTTCAAGTTCAGCTCAGTTCAAGTTGAAGTTTAGTTCAAGTTCGAGATCAAGTTCAAGTTCGAGTTCAAGTTTGAGTTCAAGTGCAAGTTCAGATCAGTTCGAATTCAAGTTCAAATTAGTTAGAGTTAATATTTAAGCTCAAGTTCAGCTCACTTCGAATTCAAGTTCTACTTCGAGTTCAAGTTCGAATTCGAATTCGAGTTCAAGTTCAAGGCAAATTCAAGTTCGAGTTCAAGTTCGAGTTAAAAGTCGAGTTCAAGTTCAAGTTCAAGTATAAGTTCTAGTTCAGGTCAGTTGAGGTCCAAGTTCAAGTTCGAGGTTGTTAAAGTTAGAGTTCTAGTTCGAGTTCATTATCGAGTTCAAGTTCAGGTTCAAGTTCAGGTCGGTTCGTTTCGAGTTCATTATTCAAGTTCAAGTTCAAGTTCGAATTCAAGTTCGAGTTAAATTCGAATTCAAGTTTAAATTATTCAAGCTAAAGTTCAGATCAGTTTGAGTTCAAGTTTTAGTTAGAGTTCAAGTTCGATTTCAAGTTCAATTTCAAGTTCGAGTCAAGTTCAGTTCAAGTTCAGGCAAATTCAAAGTTCGAGTTCAGTTCGAGTTCAAGTTCGAGACTTCAAGTTCAATTCAAGTTCAAGTTCAGGTCCGTTCGAGTCCAAGTTCAAGTTCTATTTCAAATTCGAATTCAAGTTCGAGTTCAAGTAAGAGTTAAAGTTCGAGTTCAAGTTCAAGTTCAGATCAGTTCGAGTTCAATTTCGCGTTGAAGTTCAATTTCGAGTTCAAGTTCAAACTCAAGTTCGAGTTCAAGTTCAAGTTCAAGCTCAATTTTATGTTTAAGTTCAGATCAGTTCGAGTTCAATGTCTAGTTCAAATCGAGTTCATGTTAAAGTTCTGGTCAGTGCGAGTTCAAGTTCAAGTTCGAAATCAAGTTCGAGTTCAAGTTTAAGTTCGAGTTTGCAAGTTTGAGTTTAGGTTAAAGTTCAAGTTCAGATCAGTTCAATTTTAAGTTAAGTTCAGATCAGTTCGAGTTCAATTTCGCGTTGAAGTTCAATTTCGAGTTCAAGTTCAAGTTCAAGTTCCAGTTCAAGTTCAAGTTCAAGCTCAAGTTCAAGTTCATGTTCAGATCAGTTCGAGTTTAATTTCGCGTTGAAATTCAATTTCGAGTTCATGTTCAAATTCAAGTTCGAGTTTAAGTTCAAGTTCAAGCTCAATTTTAAGTTCAAGTTCAGATCATTTCGAGTTCAATGTCAAGTTCAAATTCGAGTTCATGTTAAAGTTCAGGTCAATACGAGTTCTAGTTCAAGTTCGAGATCAAGTTCGAGTCCAAGTTTAAGTTCGAGTGCAAGTTCAAATTTAAGTTAAAGTTCATGTTCAGATGAGTTAAATTTCAAGGTCAAATTAAGATCCGCTCGAGTTAAAATTTAAGTTCAATTTCAGAACAGTTCGAGTTCAAGTTCAAGTTCAATTTTAGTTCAGTTCGAGTTCAAGTTCAAATTTAAGTTCGAGTTTAAATTCTAGATCAAGTTCAGATCAGTTCGAGGTTTAACTTCACGTTGAAGTTCAATTTCGAGTTCAAGTTCAATTTCAAGTTCCAATTCAATTACAAGTTCAAGCTCAAGTTCAAGTTAAGTTCAGATCAGTTCGAGTTCAATGTCAGTTCAAATTCGAGTTTACGTTCAAGTTCAATCAGTTCAAGTTGAAGTTCAAGTTCAAGTTCGAGATCAGGTTCAAGTTTGAGTTCAAGTGCAAGTTAAGATCAGTTCGAATTCAAGTTCATATAATTAGAGTTAAATTTAAGCTCAAGTTCAGCTCACTTGAATTCAAGTTCTACTTCGAGTACAAGTTCGAATTCGATTCGAGTTCAAGTTCAAGGCAAATTTAAGTTCGAGTTCAAGTTCGAGTTAAAAGTCGAGTTCAAGTTCAAGTTCAAGTTTAAGTTCAAGTTCAGGTCAGTTCGAGTCCAAGTTCAATTTCGGTTCAAGTTCGGTTAAAGTTCGAGTTCTAGTTCCAGTTTACTATCGAGTCAGTTCAAGTTCAAGTTCAGGTCAAGTTCGAGTCCTTATTCAAGTTCAAGTTCAAGTTCGAATTCAAGTTCGAGTTAAAGTTCGAATTCAAGTTTCAAGTTCAAGCTAAAGTTCAGATCAGTTTCAGTTCAAGTTTTGTTAGAGTTCAAGTTCGTTTCAAGTTCAATTTTAAGTTCGAGCTCAAGTTCCAGTTCAAATTCAAGGCAAATTCAAATTCGAGTTCAGTTCGAAGTTCAAGTTCGAGTTCAAGTTCGAGTTCAACTTCAAGTTCAAGTTCAAGTTCGGTCCGTTCGAGATTCAAGTCCAAGGCAAATTAAGTTCGAATTAAAGTTCGAGTTACCTTCGTGGTTCAAGTTCGAGGTACAGTTCGAGTTCAAGTTCAAGTTCAAGTTAAAGTCAGGTTCCGTTCGAGTCCAAGTTCAAATTCTATTTCAAGTTCGAATTCAAGTTCGAGTTCAAGTTCGAGTTAAAGTTCGAGTTCATGTTCAAGTTCAAGCTAAAGTTCAGATCAGTTTGAGTTCAAGTTTAGTTAGAGTTCAAGTTCGATTTTAAGTTCAATTTCAAGTTCGAGTTAAGTTCCAGTTCAAGTTCGGCAATTCAAATTTCGAGTTCAAGTTTGAGTTCAAGTTCGAGTTCAAGTTCGAGTTCAATTTCGAGTTCAACTTCAAGTTCAATTCAAGTTTCGGTCCGTTCGAGTTCAAGTTCAAGGCAAATTAAAGTTCGAATTCAAGTTCAAGTTCACTTTCGTGTTCCAGTTCGAGTTCAAGTTCGAGTTCAAGTTCAAGTTCAAGTTCAAGTTAAATTTCAGATCCGTTCGAGTCCAAGTTCAACTTCTATTTCAAATTCGAATTCAAGTTCGAGTTCAAGTAAGAGTTAAAGTTCGAGTTCAAGTTCAAGTTCAGATCAGTTCGAGTTCAATTTCGCGTTGAAGTTCAATTGCGAGTTCAAGTTCAAACTCAAGTTCGAGTTCAAGTTCAAGTTCAAGCTCAATTTTATGTTTAAGTTCAGATCAGTTCGAGTAAATGTCTAGTTCAAATTCGAGTTCATGTTAAAGTTCTTGGTCAGTGCGAGTTCAGTTCAAGTTCGAAATCAAGTTCGAGTTCAAGTTTAAGTTCGAGTGCAAGTTTGAGTTTAGGTTAAAGTTCAAGTTCAGATCAGTTCAATTTAAAGTTTAAGTTCAGAACAGTTCGAGTTCAATTTCGCGTTGAAGTTCAATTTCGAGTTCAAGTTCAAGTTCAAGTTCCAGTTCAAGTTCAAGTTCAAGCTCAAGTTCAAGTTCATGTTCAAATCAGTTCGAGTTTAATTTCGCGTTGAATTCAATTTCGAGTTCATGTTCAAATTCAAGTTCGAGTTTAAGTTCAAGTTCAAGCTCAATTTTAAGTTCAAGTTCAGATCATTTCGAGTTCAATGTCAAGTTCAAATTCGAGTTCATGTTAAAGTTCAGGTCAATACGAGTTCTAGTTCAAGTTCGAGATCAAGTTCGAGTTCAAGTTTAAGTTCGAGTGCAAGTTCAAATTTAAGTTAAAGTTCAAGTTCAGATGAGTTAAATTTCAAGTTCAAATTAAGATCCGCTCGAGTTAAAATTTAAGTTCAATTTCAGAACAGTTCGAGTTCAAGTTCAAGTTCAATTTTAGTTCAGTTCGAGTTCAAGTTCAAATTTAAGTTCGAGTTTAAATTCTAGATCAAGTTCAGATCAGTTCGAGTTATAGTTTATGGTAGAGCTTAAGTTCAATTTCGATTTCTAGTTAACGTTTTTGTCAGATCAGTTCGAGTTCTAGTTCAGGTTCAAGTTCAAGTCAGGTCGAGTTCAAGTTCGAATTCAAGTTCGAGGTAAAGTTCGAGTTCAAGTTCAAGTTCAGATCAGTTCGAGGTTAACTTCGCGTTGAAGTTCAATTTCGAGTTCAAGTTCAAATTCAAGTTCCAGTTCAACTTCAAGTTCAAGCTCAAGTTCAAGTTTAAGTTCAGATCAGTTCGAGTTCAATGTCAAGTTCAAATTCGAGTTTACGTTCAAGTTCAGCTCAGTTCAAGTTGAAGTTCAAGTTCAAGTTCGAGATCAAGTTCAAGTTTGAGTTCAAGTGCAAGTTCAGATCAGTTCGAATTCAAGTTCAAATTAGTTAGAATTAAAATTTAAGCTCAAGTTCAGCTCACTTCGAATTCAAGTTCTACTTCGAGTTCAAGTTCGAATTCGAATTCGAGTTCAAGTTCAAGGCAAATTCAAGTTCGAGTTCACAAGTTCGAGTTTTAAAAGTCGAGTTCAAGTTCAAGTTCAAGTATAAGTTCAAGTTCAGGTCAGTTCGAGTCCTTGTTCAAGTTTCGGGTTCAAGTTCGAGTTAAAGTTCGAGTTCTAGTTCGAGTTCACTATCGAGTTCAAGTTCAAGTTCAAGTTCAGGTCGGTTCGAGTCCTTATTCAAGTTCAAGTTCAAGTTCGCATTCAAGTTCGAGTTAAAGTTCGAATTCAAGTTAAGTTCAAGCTAAAGTTCAGATCAGTTTGAGTTCAAGTTCTAGTTAGAGTTCAAGTTCGATTTCAAGTTCAATTTCAAGTTCGAGCTCAAGTTCCAGTTCAAGTTCAAGGCAAATTCAAATTCGAGTTCAGTTCGAGTTCAAGTTCGAGTTCAAGTTCGAGTTTAACTTCAAGTTCCGATCCGTTCGAGATTAAGTTCAAGGCAAATTTAAAGTTCGAATTAAAGTTCGAGTTCACCTTCGTGTTTCAAGTGCGAGTTACAGTTCGAGTTCAAGTTCAAGTTCAAGTTAAAGTTCAGTCCGTTCGAGTCCAAGTTCAAATTCTATTTCAAGTTCGAATTCAAGTTCGAGTTCAAGTTCGAGTTAAGTTCGAGTCAAGTTCAAGTTCAAACTAAAGTTCAGATCAGTTTGAGTTCAAGTTCGAATTTTAAGTTCAATTTCAAGTTCGAGTCAGTTCAAGTTCAAGTTCAAGGCAAATTCAAATTCGAGTTCAAGTTCGAGTTCAAGTTCGAGTTCAAGTTCGAGTTCAACTTCAAGTTCAAGTTAGTTTCGGTACGTTCGAGTTCAAGTACAAGGCATTCAAGTTCGAATTCAAGTTCAAGTTCATTTCGTGTTCCAGTTCGAGTTCAAGTTCAGATTCAAGTTCAAGTTCAAGTTAAATTTCAGATCCGTTCGAGTCAAGTTCAACTTCTAGTTCAAATTGGAATTCAAGTTCGAGTTCAAGTAAGAGTTAAAATTCAAGTTCAAGTTCAAGTTCAGATCAGTTCGAGTTCAATTTCGCGTTGAAGTTCAATTTCGAGTTCAAGTTCAAGTTCAAGTTCCAGTTCAAGTTCAAGTTCAAGCTCATATTCAAGTTTAAGTTCAGATCAGTTCGAGTTTAATTTCGCGTTGAAATTCAATTTCGAGTTCATGTTCAAATTAGAGTTCGAGTTTAAGTTCAAGTGTAAGCTCAATTTTAGTTTAAGTTCAGATCATTTTAAGTTCAATGTCAAGTTCAAATTCGAGTTCATATTAAAGTTCAGGTCAATACGAGTTCAAGTTCAAGTTCGAGATCAAGTTCGAGGTCAAGTTTAATTTGAGTGCAAGTTCAAATTTAAGTTAAAGTTCAAGTTCAGATCAGTTAAATTTCAAGTTCAAATTAAGATCCGCTAAAACTAAAATTTAAGTTAAATTTCAGAAGAGTTCGAGTTCAAGTTCAAGTTCAATTTTAGTTCAGTTCGGGTTTAAGTTCAAATTTAAGTTCGAGTTTAAATTCTAGATCAAGTTCAGATCAGTTCGAGTTATAGTTTATGGTAGAACTAAAGTTCAATTTCGTTCCAGTTAAAGTTTATTGTCAGATCAGTTCGATTTCTAGTTCAGTTCATGTTTAAGTCAGTTCGAGTTCAAGTTCGAATTCAAGTTCGAGTTAAAGTTCGAGTTCAAGTTCAAGTTCAGATCAGTTCGAGGTTAACTTGGATTTAATTTTGAGTTCAAGTTCAAATTCAAGTTAGAGTTCAAGTTCAGCTCAAGTTCAAGTTTAAGTTTAAGTTCAGATCAGTTCGAGTTCAATGTCAAGTTCAATTTCGAGTTTACGTTCAAGTTCAGTTCAGTTCAAGTTGAAGTTCGAGTTCAAGTTCGAGATCAAGTTCAAGTTGGAGTTCAAGTTTGAGTTCAAGTGCAAGTTCAGATCAGTTCGAATTCAAGTCAAGTTTAAGTTCAAATTTAGTTCGAATTAAAATTTAAGCTCAAGTTCGGCTCACTTCGAATTCAAGTTCTACTTCGAGTTCAAGTTTCGAATTCAATTCGGGTTCAAGTTCAAGGCCAATTCAAGTTCGAGTTCACGTTCGAGTTCAAGTTTGAGTTTAAAAAGGTCGAGTTCAAGTTCAGCTTCAAGTTTATGTTCTAGTCAGGTCAGTTCGAGTCCAAGTCCAAGTTCGGGTTTAAGTTCGTGTTAAAGCTCGAGTTCAAGTTCGAGTTCAAGATCGAGTTCAAGTTCAAGTCGGTTCGAGTCCTTATTCAAGTTCGAGTTCAAGTTCGAATTCAAGTTTATGTTCACGCTAAAGTTCAGATCAGTTTGAGTTCAAGTTCAAGTTAGAGTTCAAGTTCGATTTCAAGTTCAATTTCAATCCTAGTTCAAGTTCCAGTTCAAGTTCAAGCAAATTCAAATTCGAAAGTTCAGTTCGAGTTCAAGTTCGAGTTCAAGTTCGAGTTCAACTTCAAGTTCAAGTTCAAGTTCCGGTCCG